>CM031373.1:19879786-20035013 GCA_018208015.1 Medicago ruthenica
TTTTTTTAACTTCTCTTATATTAAGGATGAGAGAGAGTGCATCCATCAATGTGTTCTCAAGTCAAGGGAGAAAGTATACTCCCTCCGATCTTGAATGTAAGAAATAAAAAAAACACACACATATTAATAAAGTAGATTAACTACATTTAAGTCATGATAAAAAATTATACTTTTTCAATTTTGCTCTTGTCTTGGAACCATTTTCTAGTACAGACATAAATGATGGAGTGACTTTTGAACTCACCATGTGAATGCGAAACAAATTGGATATAAAGTTAATGAAGGTAAAATTGGAATAGTGATATTTAATAGGATGATTTAATTATACTTTTGCTTACATTTGAGACTACCAATTTTTTGTTTTGTTTCATGCATTCAAGAGAGTAAATGTCTTGTCACGGTAATTAATGAAAATGAAACCTATTTAAACTCAATTAATAAGTCCAAACAAGGATAATGATACATGTATTAATTCATCACTTAATCCAAACAATACTCACAACAAGACAAACACAACGCATGGAATTTCAAATCACAACCGTCAATCTCACACGTACCACACGAAACCCAATACGACCCCTCCGATACAAATTTCAACAACATCCATATCCCACGTGGCAATTAATTAAACTACATTTAAAATCCGCATTTGAAATCCGACCTATAAATTCCCGAAATAACCCCGACACTTCTCGCTTTGTTTTTGTTACTGTCAGTGACACAGAAAGAGAGAGAAAAACATCACGCGAAGAGTGAACTAGCTCTGTTCTTTCTCTTCCAAATCCCGAATCTGTAAGTTTTCTACTCTTCTACTTCAATTCCCTTTCGTATTTTTGTGAAAAAGTTTGCATCTTTTGAGTTTTTAGATTCAATTGTTTTGTGGGTTGTGTAAATTTTAGGGTTTTGAATTTTTGAAGGAAAATCCCAATTTTTATTTGAAATTTACTTTGTTTTATTTAGAATTTTGGGTTTATTTAGGGTGTAAATATGAAATATTATGTTTTGAACTTAGGTTTTTGCTATGGTTGTGTTCTACTGTTGAGAATTTTGTTTGGACTTGTATGTTTATAGTTTAGGGTTTGATCTTTTTAGGGGTGTTGTGATTTTTTTTTTTCCCTGAAGTTAATGCTAAATGAGTATTTAAAGTTGTGGATTTGTTTTTTGGCTGTTTAATTATTAATCCATCTCAGTTAAATTGTGATGTTTGACTTTTATTTTTTGCAAATTACAAATTATCACTTGAGGTGCTGACTCAATGAAAAGAGCTTAGCATTGTAACCTTAAGGTGCCGAGTTCAAATCCCGTTATGGGCCGGTTGTAAAATGTTCATTAGTGTCACTTTGATAAAAACTCCCCATTGCTTTGTCTGTGTTATGATTCGGGGGGTCAACTTACATGCTCTCATTGCAATTTATTGTAATGAGATAAATCATAAATGTATTCATTTTATCATAATTAATTTTATAATTGTTAGTTGATTGAAATACCCTTCTGTTGTAAATGGTGTGCCAGGGTTATAAATGTTTTTAGACTTCTAGTTATGGAAGCTTAACAATTCTTTATAATATTCCATTATTTCTTTGCACTTTTATATGGTGTACTTATACTAAATGATTTATACTATATCTCCAGTTATTCAAATTGAACAGAGTGTGGTGGATTGTGTGCTTATGTACGAGTGATTTTTAAGATCTATTTAAGCAAGATCAGTATGGGTGAGGAAGAACCAGTGGCTGAAGTTTCTAAGACTGATTCAAATGGAGGTAGTGTTCCGGTGAAATCATTAGGGGAAGTCGTTGAGAAGAAAGACTTGGAAACCGATGGAGGAAAAATCTTGGAGAGTAATGGAGTCAAGAGGTGAAAGAAAATGATGTAAAGAAATTGAAGAAGATAAGAAAGTTGAGGGTGTGGAAGAGGTACATGAGGATAAGAAAGATGAAGATGGGGTGGGGAGAAGTAAAAGAGGATAAGAAAGCTGATGTGGGCGATGAAGTAAAAGAGGAATACGAAAAATGATGGAGTGAAAGAAGTAAAAGATGGTAAGAAATACAATGTAGCTGATGAAGTAAAAGAGGATAAGAAAGATGATGTGGTAGAAGTAAAAGAGGATAAGAAAGACGATGTGGTGGAAGAAGTAAAGAGGATACGAAAGACGATGCGGTGGAAGAAGTGAAAGAGGAGAAGAAAGATGACGGGGCTGATGAAGTAAAAGAGGAGAAGAAAGATGATGGGGTGGAAGAAGTAAAAGAGGATAAGGAAGTTGATGGTGCAGATGAAGTAAGGTGGGAAAGAAAGATAATGAGGGGGAAGAAGTAAAAGATGATATGGAAGTTGATAGTGTGAAAGAAGCAGTGGATGATAAGAATGATGATGACATCCAAGAAATGGAAGAGGATGACAAAAATGTTGCTGAGTCTGAGAATGAGAAAATGGATGTTGATGCTGAGGTTAAGGAAACTACAGAAGATAAAGAAGAAAAGGAAAAAATAGAAGCTGAAAAAAGAAGAAGCAGAGGGTAGCATTGAGGAGAAAGAAGAGGGTAATGAAGAGGGGAAAACCAAAGCAGAGACAGAGGAGATGGAAGAAGGCGATGACAAGGAGAAATCTGAAGCAGAGACAGAGGAGAAGGAAGAGGGTGATGAAAAGGAGAAAACTGAAGCAGAGACGGAGGAGGAGGAGGAGGAGGATGATGAGGATACTGTTGATAAATCAAAAGAAGAAGATAAGGCAGAGGGTAGTAAGGGTGAGAAAGGATCAAAAAAGCGTGCGAGAGGGAAGGTTAATGAGGAGAAAGTGAAAGACAAAAAGAAGGAACTGAAGCAGCCAGAGCCAAAGACTCCAACTAGTGATCGCCCAGTGCGAGAAAGGAAATCAGTTGAGAGATTGGTAGCATTAATCGATAAAGATGCGACCAAAGAATTACACATCGCAAAGGTATTTATTTTTCAATATCACATTTGAAGTATTTAGCCTTAATTATGCATTTTTATTATAACTTAATTTGTTTACAGTTTCCCTTTCAATTTGCAGGGCCGTGGCACACCTTTAAAAGATATACCCAATGGTATGGTGCTTCTCTTTGATTGTTTTTTTTATCTGTGATGGTTTTCTAATTCCCTTCTATGTATATACTCTATACTCTATAGTAAGCAAAAGTTAGCTGAGGGTGTGTTTGATGCACACTAACACATAGTACAAGCAAGACAGTATAGGACAGACACTTGATTCACATCTCAACTCTTTGTCGGATATATTGTTTGATAGTCAATACACAACACAAGTAAAATAATATAAAATTTACTGTAATAAAGACAGAGCATAACCATATAATATATATAACTCTGTGTGTAATATATATAGTTGTGTGTGTGCATTTTTTTTAATATACATACATACACACGTGTGTGTGTGCATGCGATCAAAATAAACGATTCAGATGTTAATATTTTTTTTATTTTTTTTTAATTTTAAAATCTGCATATGCCTTTTTCTTTTACATTCTATGCATCTTATGGCTCAACTACAAGATTGAGTGCGGTGTACGTGGCTGCCAGCATGCGCTGTTGCTGTCTTGGCGGTGGTATATGCTAATGCTATTATAAATTAACTTTAGTATCGAAAGGTTGCAAGACTGCATTTCGATGAGATGGTGTTTTACCTGTTCAAAGTTGTGGCATACACCCCAACCATAGTCACAGAATTCACTACTGTGTCCAGAGAATCACGATTTGGTTCGCGAGCACCAACTTGCTGTACTTTTGTGAATTGGTTTGCAATAATTCATAGACAAGTCACAGATAATTATATAACAGAGAGACACCAGTCAACTCTGGTTTATATGAGCAAGAAAATAGCACACAGACCACTTAGCTGGTCTCAAAACCACTGAAATGGGTAACAGAGGCAGCACTATTAATTTGTTACAGCACTATATATCCATTCCTAAAGTATGTTGCTGGATGTTTCACGCGGCTCTTTTATAAATAATCTATCTCCTTATTTGTTCACAAAACTTTCAATGTGGGACTAATGTAACTGTTGGTTTGCAAGCTTAAACTAGAAGACTTGTGTTATGTGCTGTCAACATTTTCAGTGTGGGACTATTCTTATCCCATTACTATTAGCTGTTGGGTTTAGTTAATTTTTTATACCCCCGATGTACATACTTCAAGAGTTGCATGATATGTGGGGGTTCCTGTTACACATATATTTAAGTGAAGTTGACGTGATATGTGGGAGTTTTTTAGTTTTTGTTCTTATTTACATTTGTTACACTGTGGATGCGTAACTATGCTTCTTCCAAAGAGCTAATAAGTTGACTCTTGCATTTTTCTTCTTTAGTGGCATTTAAGTTATCCAGAAGGAAGACTGATGACAGTCTCAAGTTGTTCCATACAATCCTCTTTGGAAGGAGAGGGAAGGTACACGTTACTTCATTAAATACCTGTGTCTTTCTGTTACAATTGTTTCAAACCACCTTATTGATTTGCTTTTGTTTTTCGTATTATTATGGTTCTATAGATCAGGATTTTGTATAGTGTAGTCCTACACTTGAAAAGTTTGACATTTTTATTTACCTTGATTAGGCATGGCAACGGGGCGGGGTGGGGATGAGTTTTACCTTCCCCGTCCCGATACCCTACTCCCATATACTTACCCGTTACCCTATCCATACCCAGCGGGGATGAAAAATCGATTCTCATCCCCGTCCCCGACGGGTTCGGGTATCCCCGCCCCATCCCCATCCCTGCAGTGGATAATTTTTTTAATAAAAATAAAAGTATTTTTCAGCCTCGAACACAATGTTGTAATACTTTATCCAACAAAGAGATGATGACGATCAATGACTATATTGAAGGAGAAGAGAGAGACCGAGAGTGTGAGATATGGAAGGAGAAAAGAGAGAACTGTGATAAGTGAGTGTCGTCTGAAAGACTAAGATTCTGACTGTGTGAGTGAAATGATTTAGGATTTGAGTTTCTATTTATATAAAAAGGGTAATAAATTGATTTTCTACATTCGGGACGGGTTTGTGTATGGGTTCGGGGTGGGTACCTATATCTCCGTTACCCGTCCCGTACCCGTGTTTTAAAATCGAGAAAAACCCAAACCCATACCCAAATCCAATCAAAGCGGGGAAAACCCGTCAAATTGGGTTTGGTTCGGGCGGGTACCCGCAGGTATGGGTTTTATTGCCATGTCTACCTGTGATATTTGAGTTATGGAATTTACAGGTCAGACTCATGTTACACCATGTGACTTTTTTTAATCCTTTGCAGGCAGTTCAGGTCAAGAGTAATATATTGAGGTTTTCTGGTTTTGTATGGCATGACAATGAGGTAATTATTATCCCAAAAACTACAAACTATAATACTCATAAGTCATAACATGCAACTATATCATATAAAATATTTAAAGGCTTTTGTTCAACCAAAGGTTGTTAAATCCTTTGTAGTAATTTTTCTACCGACTTTTTTTTTTTGAGTCCTTGTCAGCCAAAGGTTGTTAAATCCTAATATTTTTCTACAGGAGAAGCAAATGCTTAAAGTAAAAGAAAAGCTAGACAGGTGTATTAAAGAGAAGTTACTGGAATTCTGCGATGTGCTTGACATAACAATTAGCAAGTCAACAACAAAGGTTTGTTGGTTTTTTAGCATTGCTGATGTTCTTGTTGTGGATGAAACATTACTCCCTCTGTCCCATAATAAGCGACCTTGTTTGACAATGTGCACTATTCACATATCATACTTTGACTATATTTTCTACTATTATATAAAGACAAATGGTAGCATATAAGATGTTCTTGGATTTGTCTTTATGAATATTTTTAAAATATCAAATTTTTATAATTTTGCTAATACATAATTAAAGATATCAAAGGTTAAAGATGTGCATTGGTATGTGTGCAACAGTCAACAAGGTCATGTATTTTGAGACAGAGGGAGTAATACATTAATCCCGCCACATGTTCATGCTTTGGTATGTGTATGCACAGGGGTACAGGGGTTATGAATAATCTTTGTTTCTTATGATAATATTCATAATGCACTCTATATATGTTCTAGCCTTAAAGGAAACCCTGTTGACTGGTATCATTTAACACATTTATTATTGCCAATGAATTTCTGGCTATGCAGGAAGATATTATTGCTAAGCTGACGGACTTTTTGGTTGCCCCTCATGCAACCACAACTGTGGTACTTGCAGATAAAGAGGTTTACTTTCTTGTATTCCAACTTTTTTCCTTCATGATGTTATGCTAATTTTCTTTTACCAAGAAGGTATTGTTTCTCGTGCAACATATTCATATTTTTATGGTTTAAATGCATCAGTCAAGCAAGAAGCGTAGGCGGGCTGTAAAACGAGGTACACCAAGGTCTGGTGGGACTAGTACTTCAAGAGGTTCTGGAAAGGTAATATCTCACTACTTTAACTGCAACAAATGTGATATTAGAAGCTTAATATAATTTGAGTTCCTTTTATGCTTGTCTTGCTCTCTGCGTTACTTGAAAATGACTAGTTGTTTTCCTCCCATGAATACCAGGTTATTAATGAAACTTGTTTTTCCAACTTATAACCTTTTCACTATTAGTCAATGAATACTAGGTTATTAGTCTTTATGTTGCCAATAACAAACCACAATTGTGGCATACAGCTGTGTAACGGAGCATCCGCACTATGCAGATGGCCATTGCATGGCGTTTTAGGGCTGCAGGTGCGTCCCAAATTGCAGCCAAAACACAGTAAAAAAAACGCGCAAATTGCAGCCAAACCAGCTACTACTGTGATGGCACCGCAAAAGCCTAAAAATACCCTCTTTTTTTTCCTTTTTCCTGGCGTTTTCGTTTTTTGTATCCTTAGAAAGACTAAAACTGATTGGAGAAGATAAATAATCCTATTCATCCAATATTTCCCTCTTCTCTGCTTGTGACAAAACCAATGTTTTAAAAACCGGACCATAGATTGAACTGGTGTGACCGGGTCATGGTTCAACTGGTTGAACCGCGGTTGTACCGGATAATAAACAAATAGTGCTAAACTTCATACATAATTAAACTTCATATATAGTTATAAATGTATTTTATTGTGTATGTGTATTCTTCTATTTTTGTGCTGTTACATGTGTATGGTATAAATAAATTGCTTGTGTTGTTTCCCTAAACTTCGACATAACAACCATACTTCTACCCACTACACCGCAATAGCGTTTTGCTGGTTGGCTGCATGGATCTGCTATCCGCAACTGGACTTCATAGATTAGTCTCACACCTACCGAGTGAAAAGATATTCTGGACCCCCAAATAAAATCAGCATTGGGCTAACATTAGTTTTAAGCCGACTTCATAGAATAGCCTCTCACCTACCGAGTGAAAAGATATTCTGGACCACCAAATAAAATTTAGTATTGGGCTAACATTAGTTTTATGCTGTTAGAATATAAGAAGCTGATAGAAACTGGTACCAAGCATAGAAATTTAAGAGTAATAACCGACTTTTATTGAACAATCTCTGCAGAAAGTTCTCAAATCAGAGATATAGTCACACAATTACACAAATTAGATACATCAGAAGATTACAGAGACAATTCTGAGAAATAAGACTCGTTTATACAGTTATTTCCTCCAATGATATGAGAGCTCTCTCCCTCCCATAACCACTCAATATCTACCCAATGATCACTTTCCCCTTTCCTTCCTCTATTTATTCCTAAAAATAAACAAACATAACCTACAATTAGTAAGAGGTCTAACTTAATCATGTCATATTAGAGTCTTGTTTGAGCATCCATATTCCACAATAGTCATTTTTGGGAGGTGCTAAGCTTATAGACTTTGGAGCAAATAAGCACCAACCATTGGAGGGAGTAGCTCATAGGAACAAGGAGCCTATAAAAGCTCCAAATCTTATCTCCCATGACTGGGCAGCGGTGCATGTAAATAATTTTTTCGTGGGCCAAGATGCATTTAAATAATACTTAATCATGAAATGTAAGGATGAGGAGTTATCTGTGAGACCTATTTAGGGTCCGTTTCGATTGGCTTATTTTTGAGCTTATACGAAACAGCTTATGCAAATAAATAAGCTTTTATGTATTATTTGTAAGCTTGTCAAGGTAGTTTATGAAAAAACAACTTATGAAGATATAATATTCATTACTAAGATCTAATGAATTAACATAAAAGCCTATTTATTTGCATAAGACAAAAAATAAGCCAATACAAAGTACAAACGAGCCCTTAGTACTTCTTTTGGAGATGTTGGATTGAAGGTTGTGGTGTTTATGAGGTGCTTAAGTTGAAAAAGGTTGGTGATAAAAGGCTTGAGTAGTTTACATGAGTTTCTCGGTTCAAATGTCAGTTTCACCATTTACGACAAAAAATAATTTGAATTGCAATATAATGTGCCAGCTCGTAACCTGATCAGTAGTATAATTTTTTTTTTATTTGGAAGAATGATCATTAGTATAATTTGATATTAGTTCTTTGTATTACATTATATTTTATTCAAAATAAAATATCAATTTATGCAATATGTGAAGTTTTAGTTGTTTTTATTGCTAGCCTCTTCTTATTTCTCAACTTGGGTCTGTATATTTTTCAGAGGCAGAAGAAAAATGAAGATTCTTCAGGAGTGGAGAAAAAGAGCACAACTGACACAGAAGATGAATCAGAGGGAGAAGAGAAAAATGAAGAAAATGAGGATGAACCTGAAAATGATATTCCTGAGAAATCTGAAGATGAAACGCCAGAGAAATCTGAAAGGGAAGATAAGAGTGATTCTGGGAGTGAACCTGAAGATGTGAAAAAAAGGAAAAGGCACTCCAAAACATCATCTGCAAAGAAAGAGTCCTCTGGAAGAAGCAAAATTGAGAAAACTACGGTCACAAATGAATCTCGCTCACCACCTAAGAGAGCACCTAAGAAATCATCAAATACCAGACCAAAGTCTGAGGATGATATTGATGAAAGTCCAAAGGTATTTTCTAGGAAGAAGAAAAGTGAGCAAGGGGGAAAGCAGAAGATATCAACTCCAACTAAGTCTTCCTCAAAGTCCAAAGAGAAAACTGGTAGATGCCACGAGCTTTCCTCCCCTGTTGTCATTATTTCATTTACGAACGTTCTGAATCTACTACCTATTGCGATTTAGTTGAGAATAGTAACTTTCAGCTGAAATGAAGCATTTTAGCTGTTAGTCAACAACTCAGCTTGTTAAATTTTTCCTTTTTCGTTAGTTAAAATATAAATGTTTTTAATTGAAAAATGATAATGTTATGTAAGTAATCATCTTTACTTTGTGTTCTAAGCAGAAAAGGTTTCTAAGGGAAAAGGCAAGAAGAAAGAGGCATCCTCAAGTCCCACAGATGATCAGTTGCGTGATGCAATATGTGAAATTCTTAAAGAAGTTGACTTCAATACGGTAATATGTTGGAATTAAAATATTACTTTTTGCTTGTTGATTTTTCATGTTTGATCTATAAAGTATTTTTAGGCTTACTGTTCCTCATAATGTACCTTTATTCACTGGGATGCTGCAAAATTTTCCTTGACAGCTTGATAAAAAAGCCTAGGTTAAGACATCTTTGCCTTTTCTATGTCAATGTTACTAGAACTACAAAATATATTTATTTACATTTCCACCAATTCATGTATGGATATATATATAGCATGACTCGGTAAAATGTGGGTAATTGAGGGTTTAATTATTTACATAATCTCGTAAAATTAGAAAATTGGATGATTAAACGTGCAGCATATTTCTGGCAGGCTGGAATGTAGCAGTAGATTTGCTACATACCAACCTTGTATTATTTTTGCCAACTGTATGATTCCTTTGCACTAGTGGAATTTATAAAACTAAATTGGATGTAATAGAATATTTCTTTTTGCGTTGTTGTTGGTAGATTGAACAACTCATGTTTTATGTTTTCCAAGATTGAAAGTTCTTTTCTCTTTTGCAGGCCACATTTACCGACATTCTGAAACTACTCGGTAAGTTTGCTGTTTTTTTACTTCTTTTTTCCACAATATTAGTAGTTATACCTTTTTCAGTTAAAATTATGAGACGGTGCAAAATTTATGCCTTTAAGAGCAAAATTCATTTATGTTTCTGTTTGCCAGTTTTTGCATTTTCTAGTGACTGATTATCCTTTAACCTGAACGGCATAATTTGCAGTAGCTCTTTCCCTTAACAATCTAGCATATTTAGTTTTAGGCTGAACTACACTTTTAGGTTCTTTGATATCATTAGTATGCAATCTTGGTCCTTGATGCTTTATCTTGAATTTAGTTCCCTCTATTTTTTATTTTTTTATTTTTAGTCCTATCAATTTTCTTTGATCTACAATGTTCAAAACCACATTTTTTCACTCAACAAAAGTTTATGATGGATCTATGATGTTCTCAAGCCACAAATCTCTTTTTTTTTTTACAATAAGTCACAAATCTCTTGAAAATTTTATAAAACTCAAGATTATGTAGGATTTATGTCAGGGTTTAAAGAGGTGGGGAAAATTGGGATATTTGTATTTTAGGTGAAATTTAACGTTTTGACCAACCAAGGTTGGGTCTAGCTTGGGTTCGAATGTCAGTTGGGAGAGATGCTCTCATTTAGTGTTCGACCATGCTTCAAACATGATTATGTTACGTGGAGGGAAACTGTGACAAAAAAATTTTGGGCAGAAAACTAACAAAATCGCTCATCCTTTTTCAGCTAAACATTTTGATGTGGATCTCAGCCCAAAAAAGGCAGCTATCAAGCTCATGATTCAGAAAGAGCTGGCAAGACTAGCTGAAGAAGCAGATGATTCCGAGGAAGATGAAGAGGTGGATACCGAGAAAGATGAAGACCGGTCTTAAACCTTAAGCCTGACTGTGGATTGTGGATTAGCAATGCATACTGTAATTCTCATGTACACTTTATTTTGTGTAGAAGTGGCTGTATCTTATTCTTGATTCTTAACATCCTTCCAATCTGAAGAGAACAACAAACTTGTATTTTGTCATAATTTAGTGCAGCCGGTTGGCTGCCAGCATGTAGTTTATTGTGTACACATCAACATAATTTTTAGCCTTTTTTTCTTTCTAGTTTCCAGAATCTGTCTATTTAATAATTATTTAACCTTTGAAGTTGACACCTTTCTGGGCTTATTGATAATTTCTTATTGTTAGGTGATGAAGTCTCTATCTTTCTATTAAATATTTTGGTTTATGTCATGGCCAGGGCTCCACACCCCACTTGTATCATTTGGTGTGTAGATCCAACATTGTCTCAATCTTGTGTGTTTACAATTTTAATTTCATTCAGCATTTTTTGCTGGACTGGATGCGTGTTAGAAGTATGGTTGGATGCGTGTTAGAAGTATGGTTCCGAAAGTGACTTTGGTTCACTGATTGTTTTAATCTCGGTTCGATTTTTTCATGCTTGTATATCCTTTGTTTTTAGGGATGTCAATTTTTATTTTTATTTTTAATGATAAATGTTAGTATGTTAATTGTTATATTAGTATTTGATATGTCTGGTAAGAGACCGATGAAGGCAACTGTGGCAGAATATGCTCCGGTATGGTGGCGATGTGTTTGCGCCTATGAAGCCCAGATGCGGATACGCGGAATTTTTTAAATTTAGGATACGATACAACTAAGATACGTTAACAAAATTTTTATACTAAAACTTATATGTGTGTAAAATACTTAAAGAAAATAAACATTGATTACCCTTCATTATTATATGTATGTAAAGTTTTCTTATAAACCATATTATATATAATTTTAAGTGGTTCATCGAGAAATAATTCTACTGATGCATATCTAAAATTTAATCATATACATCTCTACTGAATTTTTACAACACTGTCTCACTTTTTTACCCTTCATCTTTTCTAGGATACGTACATGTGAAATATCTTATAAGTATCATATTGTATCTATGAAGTATCCTATAAGTATCAGATAAAATATTTTTTAAAAATTAAAATAATTAATTCCGATACTTTGTGGGTACGTATTTGCGAGTATCCGTGGAGTATCGGTATCCGATACAGATACGTCTCCGTTTTGGAGTATCCGGGCTTCATAGGTCTACGCGGTGGAACGAAAGGTGTCTGCAGGCACGTTAGTACTCCGACGATCAAGTCAGTAATAGAACTGAGAAAGAGTGCATGAAAAATGTGTGTAAAGTGAATCGTACCTTGAGGGTGAAGCTACCTCACCCTTATATAGGCGTTCTTTGAGCGTAACCGTCTCTGGGACGCGTGGCGTGTGATTAGGAGGAGCTCGGAGGACATGTGTGCGGTCTCAGATGTACGGGCGCGCGCTAGGGTGTGGTGTCGTGCACGGTTCACTGACATGCGCCCTCAGGTGACGCGCCTTAGAGTGGTGGACGTCTAGTCCACGTGTCGTTGTCTGGTTGACCTTCTGGCCGGTCCAGAATAGTATTAATTTCTACTCGTGAGCTACCCATCGTCCATATGGATATCAATTTCTACCCGTACATGAAAGTTTCTCCAAAGGCATTGCCAGTGGGGATCATAATACCCCTTGCCTTGCGGAGTCCTTAGTTTCTCCAAATACATTAAACACTTATAAACAAGTGTAGTGTGTGTATTATCAATATAAATATAGATGTGGTTAATGAACTTCATCAAACGACTAATTGTTAATGAGAACCAGATTTTTATTCCTTAGTTGAACAATTATTGGCCAAACTGAAAATTATACATCCTTTATGAACATGGTTATAATTCTGTAATTTTTTTAGTTATTTATTTACTATTTTGTGAACTAAATAGTTCTGTGAAGATTTGCGGGAATGAGATGGGAGAGAAAAATTCTCTATTGTGGGAAATGGATAATGTGGAGGACGGAGAGTTTGAAAAAGTTTGTTTTCTGAACTGTTAGTAGTGAAGAACACACTCAAAGAATTCTGTTTTTGGTCCAATTAGTTCTATAACGTAAATTGTAGGAGGGCATTATTCACATGTAAGTGGAGCAAGTCAAAAAGTTTTTTGGTATAAACCTTCTCCACCAAGACTAGTGGAGCACCAACAAATCCAATTATAAACACCTACAAGAACCCTATTTAGTTAGGATGGTGGAACACTTTAGACCCATTTTAAACATTAAATACGACGGCTAAAGAAACACTTCACATCAGACCAAGGTTTAAACAGGGTATTCATTTCACTAGGTTGGACCGTTTAAATAATATACTAATAATACTAGCCTATTTGATACATTAAAGAAGAGATGCTTGAAAGTACCTTATTATACTTTGCCATGCAAATTTTAGAAAGTCATTTAGTATTGGAATTTTATTAGAGGATCGTGTTGCTAGTGTGCATCACAAAGGAGATATGAGGCAGTATTTGATCAAAGTGTGGTGCATGCTTGAGGGAGTGTGTAACACCACTTTTAACAGCCTAACAACTTTATATTCATTTTAAAAAAATTATATTAAAAAAACCAACAACTTCAATGAAAAGATTACAAATATAAATTTACAACCCCTATAAGTAAAGAGATATTCTAAGAGCATCTCTAATTTGAAATATATTGCCTAAAACAAGTAGAGTTTATTAGCTACTCCTATTTGATAAGAAATGAGAGGGATTGCTATTGAGATGTAATACTTCTATAAGTACTCTCCCTCCCTCCCTCCCTCCCTCTTATAAATGTGGGTCTCATTGCATACATTATTCTACTTCTTTCAATATATATATATATATATTAAAAATTAATGCATGAATTCAATGTAAAACTAATAAAAAATAGGTTGAAGTAAATGAGTGTTTATTAGAAATTTAACATTAAAAACAGAGTGAATAAGCGATGTGTACGCGTCGGGTTCTTAAGTTACCTCTTAGTAAGAGCACCATTGGAGATGCTCTCATTGCTCCACGATTTTTGAAAGAGCATCTATATGGCATATTGGATGTTGGGTCCTGGATGTCGTGTTTAATTGGTTTGAACTCGATCATAAAAAAAATAAAAATCAAACTATTATGGACCGGCTAGATGGCCAATCCAACTATGACACGTGGACCAAACGTCCAACAGACTAAGGCGCGCCGACTGAAGGAACACGACCATGTCAGTGTACCTTACCTCACTGGAGCACGCCTCCGTGCATCAAACACCATACACGTGTCCTTTAACTGCCTCCTATTCATGCCTCGCATCTCACGGAAGTCGTTATTCTCCCACACGCCTATATAAGGGTGACTTAGCTTCACCCCCAAGGTATGATTCACTTTTCCCACACTTTTTACACACTCCTTCTCAGTTCCAATACTGACTTGAGCGTTGGAGTGCTAACGTGCCTGCAGGCACCCTTCATTCCACCGCGCAGACTCGTCGCCGCCGTACCAGAGCACTTTCCGCCACTGTTGCCTACATCGGTCTCTTACCGGACAGATCATTTGGCGCTAGAAGGAGCTCGTTCGCTAACCGCCTGTTGGTATAAGCCCTAGAGGCCAATAGTTTATGTCAAACTTTTATATGTATCATGACTTTTATTATTGAATAAAATATGGCGTTCTTTATTACACTTGTTATAAGATAAATAAAGTCCCTAGAATAGTTAGTTCATGTGATGGAATATTAAGTGTGACTTAATCATGAGATTACATCAACAGAAAGAACACTATTCTTAAATGTATCCGTAGTCAAGCTTTAATATGAATTGGGATAATATTAAAGCATGGAGACTATTATGTATGTAGACTGATGACCACATCTCATGGGTCATGAATATGAGATATTAAGTCTATACATAGGTATAAATATTAGGAGTAATATTTATACTGGATTGACCCATCGTGAGAATACTACATAGTATGTTATGAAATCGTCATAAGTTATTCTCACAATGATAATAGTGTATATCACTCTTAGACCTGAAAGCACTATGATCCCTAGATGTGGACTCAAGTGTTTTATTGCCATTCAAACGTTGTCTGTAACAAGATGACTATAACGTTGGTTAATGGGCACTTGACGAATCATGCTGAGGGACATGAGTGTCCTAGATGGGATTTGTCCCTCCTCATAACAGGAGATATATCTTTAGGCCTCTTGATGGAATATGACTGGAAAAATGCATGGCCATGCCGAATTAAGTCAATATGAGATATTGGACTTATTCGTTGTTCAGTATATTTCGGGATCAAGAAATATAAATATTGAACTAAACAAGGGTGACGTAATCTATGCCTTGTGTTCAATAAAGATATTAGGACAAAGGAGTAATCGTACACATTGATATTATCATGGAAAGGTTTCGTCAGATCACTTGACATTCTTGTCACTTGGGTAGCAGTGATGTGTTGCTAGATACCGCTCACTGTTTATAATATTAAATATAGGATTTAATATTATTGCCAACGTTACAAGAACCTATAGGGTCACACACAAAAGAACGGTAAAAAGGAGAAATATAAGTAGTACTTATATGATGGGGTACGTTTAGCAATAGGCGCTAATTAGTTAGCGGAAGCTGATGGGCTAATGGGCTTTTAAAGCTCAAGCTGATTTTGTGCAGCAAGGAGTTCTATAAATAGAAGCTCTAGTGCTGAAATCAGCTAGTGCTTTTTGTGAAACCCTAAGGCAAAAACCGTAACCCTGTTTCTCTCCCTAACCTCTGATCGCTTGGCTAGCACCGGGAATCAAAGGAAGCCGTTCGTGTGGACGAGTAGAGGCTTTGCTTATTTGCTCAGCTGTGATCAACGAAAGTGTTTCAGCATTACTAAAAGGTAACAATTCTATCACTGATTCATGTGATATTCGTAATGATCCAAGGAAAGGAAATCAAATTTTTAAACTTCCGCTGCTCTTTATATGTCGATTTCCCTTCAGTGGTATCAGAGCCAATTACGAAACCTTGAATCGGATTGTTTTGTTTACTGCTTTATGTTTTAATTGGATTAAACATAATCGAATACAATTAAATAATAAAGACGAATTAAAATTGGCAAGGCATCACGTTTCCGTGCATGGCTTTTCGGTTTGTTTGAAGCTTCGGAACCGTATCAGGTGAAGCATCAATATATCGATTATCCATATCGACGGAGATGTGTTGCTCGATCACATACGCACATAATTGAATCATATCACTTTTCTGTGCATGGCCTTTCGAATTGTTTGAAGCTTCGGAAACCGTTTTCTGGTGAAGCATCAATACTTTCGATTATCCATATCGACAGAAATATGATTGATAAATTCTGTGTAACAGAAGTATATGTGATATACTCGTGATGATCGTTCACTAAATCAAGTCAGATGATATTTGTTCATATTGGATGATTGTAAACTGGAGCTTCGGAACCGTATCAGGTGAAGCATTCTAAGTTCGATCACCATATTGGATAAACAATCAGAGTACTTTGATTGGTGTGATCATACTGTTACAACGGGGTTCATAACGCCGCAAGTGTTGTGCCGTCATGATTAGGGTTACGAAAAAGGCTGAAACCTGGTTCAGAATCGTGACACGATTGTAGAATCGTGACACGATTTTGTGCCCAGCAAATCGTTTGCTTCTGCCTATAAAATCGTGACACGATTCCAGAATCGTGACACGATTTTTACAACACCAGAATTCAAAGTGAATCGTTCATAATGAATTAGCTTCCGGGGCGCTGCCCCGGAAGCCCCGCAAGGGGCGCTGCCCCCTTGACCCCTGTCCGCTGACCGGGCAGCGGAACCCCCGTCCGCTGACCGGGCAGCGGAACCCCCGACTAATCTGCGTAGTGTGATCAATCGCCGAGTTTTAATTTAATTTATTCAATTATGAGGTGTTAATAATAATAAAAGGTGTTTTATTGTTGTTGTGTGAATGATTATGGCCTTAGTCTTATTATTTCTTTTATTTTGGATTTTTGAAATACGGCCTGCGTGTCGTGCCTCTCTCTTGAATTCTATATGTACATTCTCTTCTCATCCAATCCCTCGTATGTAAAACGAGTTTCTTTATATGTAATGTAATTAGAATACAAGGAGGTAATAGGACCATTGACGTTGGATTAGCCCTAGAAGTCCAGCTTGGAGAAGCAAGGTCGTTTCTACGATTAGTTTAGATTCTTTCATTGGCTTGAGAGAATCATAGCGTTAGGAGGCCATAATCATGTCACTTTTATTTTGTATAATTGTTATGCATGCTTGAATGATTGGAGTGCGAATATATATGATATATAAGCCGTGGTGAGGTGAGATCAAACTAAATAAAATCCTTCAAAGTGATATATTAAGTTTAATGCTTTCCAAAAGAATAACACCCTTCAAGACTAATATCGAATGTGTGGGTTCTGCCCTAGCGAAGCACATGTTCTATGTTTGTAAGTCGCGGTGCGGTAATTTCATTTACCCGATTGTTATTCTATTGGGTTTAACTTAACTAAATTAATTTTAATATGATTAGAATAAATTTAGAAGCAAGAATTGGGAAGTATCTATATGATAGATCAGAGTAAGAGTTACTCGCCCAATTGATTTGAAAGTTGTATGAGATACAATTGGAAATGTTCCTACCTAAATAGCTGAGTTTTGGGTGATCAGCCCTAGCTGACTCAAAACAAGGTGAAATAAGGATTTCAACCCGCTAGAAAATCTTCCAACGGGATTTTCCGAATTAAATGTTTGAAGGTCATTTGATTTGAATAAAATAGTGGGAGCGTATTTAATTAAAGGCCAAATTAAATATGTTATTTTCATGATACTTATTTTGCATATTTTAAATTGTAGATGGCAAATAACACTTCAAACAACATTTTGCGATCAATCCTTGAGAAGGATAAGCTGAATGAAACAAATTTTTTAGACTGGCACCGAAACTTGAGGATTGTCCTCACACATGAGAAAAAGCTGTATGTGCTTGATGAACCTGTTCCTGAAGAGGCACCAGCTGCAAATGCTCCCAGGGCTGAAAGAGATGCTTATAGTAGGCATGTCAATGATGCCGTGGAAGTCGCTTGCATCATGCTTGCAACCATGACCTCTGAGCTTCAGAAGCAACACGAGAACATGGCTGCGTTCGATATGATCGAACACCTTAAGACTCTTTATGAAGAGCAAGCTAGGCATGAAAGGTATGATGTCTCCAAGGCCCTTTTTGGAACTAAGCTGTCAGAAGGAAGTCCTGTAGGACCTCATGTACTCAAGATGATTGGGTACGTTGAGAACCTCGCGCGATTGGGTTTACCCCTTGAGCAGGAACTTGCTATTGATCTTATCTTGCAATCGTTGCCGGAAAGCTTTAGCCACTTTGTCATGAATTTCCTAATGAATGACATGGACAAAACTCTTCCACAGCTTGCAGCAATGTTAAGAACTGCTGAAAAGAACATGAAGGGAAAGGGTAAGACCATCTTGATGGTTAACAATGGAAAGGTCAAAAAGCATAATAAGAAGCCTAAAAAGTCTAAGGGAAATGGCAAAGGCAAAGCAGTTGCTAAGCCATCAACCAAAGCTTTGAAGCCTACTGGAGGCGTGGCTAAGGAGGGCAAGTGCTTCTACTGCGGTAAGACCGGGCACTGGAAGCGCAACCGCCCAAAATATCTGGAAGATAAAAGAAATGGAACGGTTGCTTCCACTTCTTCAGGTATTTTTGTTATAGAGATTAACATGTCTACTTCTACATCATGGGTATTAGATACTGGATGTGGTTCTCATATTTGTACTGATGTGCAGGGGTTGAGAACGAGTAGAACATTGGCAAAAGGGGAAGTCGATCTACGAGTTGGCAATGGCGCAAAGGTTGCTGCTTTAGCTGTTGGAACTTATGAATTGACTTTACCTAGTGGTCTTTTAATACAGTTAGAGAACTGTTATTTTGTACCTGCAATTAGCAGGAATATTATTTCCGTTTCTTGTTTGGACAAGTCCGGTTTTTGTTTTACAATAAAAGACAAATGTTGTTCTATTTATTTGAATAATATTCACTATGCTAATGCCATTATGAGTAATGGACTTTATATTCTTGATCTTGATATGCCAATCTATAACATAAATACGAAAAGGATGAAACCTAATGAGTTGAATCCAACTTATCTTTGGCATTGTCGTTTAGGCCATATAAACGAAAATCGCATTTCCAAACTCCATAAAGATGGAATTTTGGACTCTTTTGATTTAGAATCATATGAGACATGTCGATCTTGTTTATTGGGAAAGATGACAAAGACCCCATTCACCGGAACAGGTGAAAGGTCTAGTGATCTTTTGGGACTCATACATACTGATGTATGTGGACCACTAAACACACCTGCTAGAGGAGGGTTTTATTACTTCATTACATTCACTGATGACTTTAGTAGATTTGGATATGTGTATCTAATGAAACATAAATCTGAATCATTTACTTTCTTCAAAGAATTTCAAAATGAAGTAGAAAACCAACTTGGCAAGAAAATCAAAATGCTTCGATCTGATCGAGGTGGCGAATATTTGAGCCAAGAGTTTCACGATCATCTAAAAGAGTGTGGGATCTTATCCCAGCTCACGCCTCCTGGAACACCACAATGGAATGGTGTTTCCGAAAGGAGAAATCGAACCTTGTTAGACATGGTCCGATCTATGATGAGTCATGCTGATCTTCCAAACTCCTTTTGGGGACACGCCTTATTAACTGCAGCTTACACACTTAACCAAGTTCCATCCAAAGCGATAGAAAAGACACCATATGAGATATGGAGTGGTCGAAAACCCAATGTGAAACATTTAAAGATTTGGGGTTGTGAAGTTTATGTGAAACGACTAATGTCCACTAAACTTGAACAAAGATCTGACAAATGTTTCTTTGTGGGATATCCTAAAGAAACTAAAGGATACTACTTTTACAAACCATCTGAGGGCAAAGTGTTTGTCGCTAGAGATGGAGTATTCCTTGAGAAGGAATTTGTCTCCAAAGAAATTAGTGGCAAAAAGGTAGATCTTGAAGAAGTTCAAGACCCACAAAGTAGTACGCCAATGGAGGAACAAGAGCAGGATACACAAGCTGTTGTGACAGAAAATCCTACTCCAATAACACAAGAACCACGTAGGTCAAATAGGATACGTCAAGAACCTGAGAGATATGGGTATCTCATATCAGAAGAATGTGACGTATTGCTCATGGATCAAGATGAGCCTATGACTTATCAAGAGGCCATTACTGGTCCTGAATCTGAGAAGTGGCTTGAAGCCATGAAATCTGAAATGGATTCCATGTACACAAATCAAGTTTGGAACTTGGTTGAAGCACCTAAAGGAATTAATCCTATAGGATGCAAGTGGGTTTTCAAAAAGAAAACTGACATGGACGGAAAGGTTAACACCTACAAAGCGCGGTTGGTTGCTAAAGGCTTCAAACAAATTCATGGTGTAGACTATGATGAAACCTTTTCACCAGTCGCAATGATTAAATCCATTCGGATCTTACTTGCTATCGCTGCATACCATGATTATGAAATCTGGCAGATGGATGTCAAGACTGCTTTCCTTAATGGAAATCTCCTTGAGGATGTGTACATGACACAACCTGAAGGATTTAGCATTCCTAATGACATCCAAAAGGTATGCAAATTGCAGCGATCAATCTATGGATTGAAGCAAGCTTCCAGAAGTTGGAATCTTCGTTTTGATGAAACTGTACAACAGTATGGATTCATTAAAAATGAAGATGAACCTTGTGTTTACAAGAAGGTTAGTGGGAGCATAGTCTCATTTCTGGTATTATATGTGGATGACATATTGCTTATCGGAAATGACATCCCTACACTACAAGAAATCAAATCTTGGTTAGGGAAATGCTTTTCTATGAAAGACTTAGGTGAAGCTTCCTACATATTAGGAATCAGGATCTATAGAGATAGATCACAAAGATTGCTTGGCTTAAGTCAGGGTACATACATTGACAAAGTCTTGAGACGTTTCAATATGTATGAGTCCAAGAAAGGACTTGTACCTATGTCATCAGGTATAAGTTTGTCAAAAGCACAATCCCCTTCAACTGTTGAAGAAAGGGATCGAATGATCAATGTTCCATATGCATCCGCAATTGGATCTATCATGTATGCTATGTTATGTACTCGACCAGATGTCTCGTATGCTTTAAGTGCTACGAGCAGATACCAGTCTAATCCAGGTAACAGTCATTGGGTTGCTGTTAAGAACATCCTTAAGTACTTGAGAAGAACTAAGGATACTTTCTTGATCTATGGAGGTCAAGAAGAGCTCTCTGTAATTGGTTACACAGATGCTAGTTTTCAGACAGATCATGATGATTTCAAATCGCAATCTGGATACGTGTTTTGCTTAAATGGCGGTGCTGTTAGCTGGAAAAGTTCAAAGCAGGAAACAGTCGCTGATTCTACAACTGAGGCCGAGTATATTGCTGCATCTAATGCCGCAAAAGAGGCTGTTTGGATCAAGAAATTCATCTCTGATCTTGGTATAGTTCCAAGCATTGTGGATCCCATTGAATTGTTATGTGATAACAATGGAGCAATCGCACAAGCTAAAGAACCTAGATCTCACCAAAGATCCAAACACATACTTAGGCGCTATCATCTCATTCGAGAAATCATCGATAGAGGAGATGTGAAAATATGCAGAGTACCAACATCAGACAATGTTGCTGATCCACTTACTAAAGCTCTAACTCAGCAGAAGCATGATGGTCATACTAGATCTATGGGTATTAGGTCTATGCCTGATTGGCTCTAGTGCTAGTGGGAGATTGTTGGTATAAGCCCTAGAGGCCAATAGTTTATGTCAAACTTTTATATGTATCATGACTTTTATTATTGAATAAAATATGGCGTTCTTTATTACACTTGTTATAAGATAAATAAAGTCCCTAGAATAGTTAGTTCATGTGATGGAATATTAAGTGTGACTTAATCATGAGATTACATCAACAGAAAGAACACTATTCTTAAATGTATCCGTAGTCAAGCTTTAATATGAATTGGGATAATATTAAAGCATGGAGACTATTATGTATGTAGACTGATGACCACATCTCATGGGTCATGAATATGAGATATTAAGTCTATACATAGGTATAAATATTAGGAGTAATATTTATACTGGATTGACCCATCGTGAGAATACTACATAGTATGTTATGAAATCGTCATAAGTTATTCTCACAATGATAATAGTGTATATCACTCTTAGACCTGAAAGCACTATGATCCCTAGATGTGGACTCAAGTGTTTTATTGCCATTCAAACGTTGTCTGTAACAAGATGACTATAACGTTGGTTAATGGGCACTTGACGAATCATGCTGAGGGACATGAGTGTCCTAGATGGGATTTGTCCCTCCTCATAACAGGAGATATATCTTTAGGCCTCTTGATGGAATATGACTGGAAAAATGCATGGCCATGCCGAATTAAGTCAATATGAGATATTGGACTTATTCGTTGTTCAGTATATTTCGGGATCAAGAAATATAAATATTGAACTAAACAAGGGTGACGTAATCTATGCCTTGTGTTCAATAAAGATATTAGGACAAAGGAGTAATCGTACACATTGATATTATCATGGAAAGGTTTCGTCAGATCACTTGACATTCTTGTCACTTGGGTAGCAGTGATGTGTTGCTAGATACCGCTCACTGTTTATAATATTAAATATAGGATTTAATATTATTGCCAACGTTACAAGAACCTATAGGGTCACACACAAAAGAACGGTAAAAAGGAGAAATATAAGTAGTACTTATATGATGGGGTACGTTTAGCAATAGGCGCTAATTAGTTAGCGGAAGCTGATGGGCTAATGGGCTTTTAAAGCTCAAGCTGATTTTGTGCAGCAAGGAGTTCTATAAATAGAAGCTCTAGTGCTGAAATCAGCTAGTGCTTTTTGTGAAACCCTAAGGCAAAAACCGTAACCCTGTTTCTCTCCCTAACCTCTGATCGCTTGGCTAGCACCGGGAATCAAAGGAAGCCGTTCGTGTGGACGAGTAGAGGCTTTGCTTATTTGCTCAGCTGTGATCAACGAAAGTGTTTCAGCATTACTAAAAGGTAACAATTCTATCACTGATTCATGTGATATTCGTAATGATCCAAGGAAAGGAAATCAAATTTTTAAACTTCCGCTGCTCTTTATATGTCGATTTCCCTTCACCGCCACGGTCTAACGATCCTCCCCCGTGTCTATTTTCTGTTACACGTTCCTCCTTAACCGTTTTCAGTTACACGTTCCTCCACCACAACGGTTGACAGCTACTGCTCCATCCTTTGAAGAAATGGTCGGAACTCGTGGGAGAACCACCGCGAGTCGTTCCTTCACCGTGCAGGAATCACGTCCTGCGATCCAAATCCCCCAAGATAAAGTGATTCCAGTTCTTGAACCAGTGAATCAAGAAGGAAACGCGAACGACGCTATTCTCGTTGTGACGATCAACACTCGTCCTTCCACATCGATGGAAGTGACCCTTCTTCATCAACCTCTTCCGCGCACGGAAGACGTTCCTCTTCCTCTACCTCTTCCACGCACGGAGGACGCTCCTCTTCCTCCACCGTCTAAAACGAACAAGCTCTTGACGAATCTGGTGGATCTACTCCAGCAATAGAACAATAGGCTCAAACGCGTTTAGGAGAATCAAGATAAGATTTCGACGGAAATCACTACACAAATCAAAGTTGCTCAGCGAAATCAATGCCACGGAACACCGGTGGTTGTGGAGATGCCGTTTCCATTCCTGCAAACTTCCATAGAGGCGGTGGAAAACCTCCGGATGATTCTGACTGAGGTAGTAGCAGTCACTCTCCTCGCCTTCCATGCCGCGGGAAACTGTCAGGTCACCATGGAGGGGGAGACCCTCCTCCACACCGAAATCGCTGAAAGAAGGATGATTACTCTCCAGAGCGTCACCGCATGAGCCACTGGAAAGGTCCTTTGATGAATAATTGGCAAGTGTACCAAATTCAATCGAAGTAATAATAAAATTCGTATCCACGAGGACCGTTGTTAATTTCGACTAAGCATTATTGTTATAAATTAGGATGTACTAAATTCAGGGTTGCCCTAGGCAGTTGAATTGGATTTGTAAAATAAATTGATTAAAAAGCAATAACGATTGGTTTTAAGAATTTAGAGAGAAAAATGGCTAAGACTTTCGACTCCTCTGAAGTTCTCTTATGGTAATTTGCACTCCTAATTCAATCAATGTCTATCTAGTTCAACGACAGATTAACATATTAATTCTACCCAATCTCTTGACCTAGAATTCTCCCCGCAAGTGACAACACCTTAATCTCTTAAGCGAGTTCGAAACCGTTGGAGGTTTTAACAGTCCGTTAATCCCTATGTCATAACCTAATAATTGTCTATCTCTAGCTTAATTACTTAGGTTAAACTTATTACCTAGATTTGAGTCAAAAGCCAGGGTTAGTGGTCATTCAATCTCTACGATCAATTTGCATATTCATAAAGCTAGGGCTAGTAGTCGATGATGAACATACAAAAAGCATTAAGCACAAAGTAATATGAATAAAAACTAGACTTTCATTGATATTCAAAGGAGTTCAACAAATTAGAGTTCCCATAGGATTACATCGGATTCATCTAAGTCTCAACCACAAAGAGATTAGTTACTCATAGCTAAAGTACAAGATAACTAACAAGAATTAAAGGATTCATACATGTATTGATAACTGGCTATGAGTTTCCAAAGCTTCAGCTCCAAAATATGCCTTTAGGTCTCCAAAATCGTGAACCCCTCATTCAGAAAACGCATGTTTCTTAAATAAGCCTGTCAAAATCGGTGGCCGAATCCCTCAATTCGGTGGCCGAATTGCATTAAAATGCGTGGCTCAGCATGAAGACTCGGTGGCCGATTGTATGAGTTCGGTGGCCGATTTTTGTCGTAGCAACAGTGAAGATTTAGCAGCAAATTCGGTGGCCGATGCAGGGCATTCAGTGGCCGAATTCTAAATCTTCAAAACTCAAATTTCTGTCTTTTTTGTGGCTTGCAGCTCCATGAATTACAATGAATAACTCTAAAATTACATGAAAAATGCCTACTAAAAGAGTAATGACAGAATGTCATCACAACCCCAAACTTGCATCGTTACTTGTCCTCAAGGAACCAACTTAAAATGAAAAATAACAGTAAAGTAACACTTACCCCACCAATGATCGTGTCAAAAGTTCATCTTCCTTGTTAGCAAGTGATGAGCTAACTTGCTTGGTAACACATCCATTCCACAACTTCTCGCAACAATATTGAATATGACAGGGTTCACTCAGTCGACATGTAGACTACTATATTACCAAAACTTGAAAAATTTCTAAGAATCAATCAAAGTCAATATCATGTACACACATTTAAGGACTTTCCAGGTTATAACGGGGCTTAGGTTAGAGGTGGGATCATTTGGAAAGTAGGTTTAAGAAAAACAAAGGAGTTAGACATCATCCTACTGATCTAAAATCCACCACGCACCATAAGGGGACGACCAGAAGTTATTGATGGTGCATGTCGCGGCGCCGACATCGAAAAATACAAAAACAAGACCCATACTGGGGTTCACTGATGACAAGAAGATCAACGAAGGATCCAATGAAATCTTCCCGCTTGTCGTCATTACCGGTATCTGTGGCCATGACGTCGCCAGGTGTCTGATAGATGAAGGCAGGTCTGTGGATATCTTATACCAAGACGCCTTTGAGAAGCTAGGTTTGAATAGAGAGGACTTAAAATCCTATGACGGAACCGAACTACAAGGTTTTAACAGAACAAGCACATGCCCGTGGGGATATGTTAATTTGAATGTCACCTTCGACGAAGGAACAAAAGAACAAACGGTAGAGACGTCCTTCTTGGTAGTCCCTGTCACATCTGTTTACAACTGCATACTGGAGAGCCCCACCCTAGCCGCGCTAAACACAATCATCTCTACGGTCCATCTGAAGATGAAGTATCACAGTGAGAGCAGAGAAATGGTTATTATCCACGCAGATTTGGACAGCGCCAACAGGTGGTACAAAGCCTTTCAGAAACTCGAGTCCGCCTCTATCCTGATGTCCACCTCATTTTGAAGGGGGTCGTGGGGCAGGAAGCCGTCCCAAAATAATGGCCGCTTAAATCATGACAAAGAGCCACCACCAACATTAGAATGAGCAAGCGTGGAGTGCAATAAAAGCCCAAGGCACTATAATAGCTAAGTACTAATAAGTTTCTAAATTTCAATTCTGGTATTTTCAATTTCAAAAATCCACGAATAAAGCCCATTGTAAATCCATTCTCATAATATTAAAAATGAGTGTTTTTCTCTCGAAAAGAAATGCGTTTGATGAATTATTTGGTTGCAGGACCAGAAATCCTAAACCCACAAGAAGAAGCATTCTCAAAGACTAAACATTTATCATAGCTTTTGCTCTTAAGCGTAACAATAGCCTAAACAACCGTCAAAGGAAAACAGTCGGCACGACTTTCACTCAGTGAAACAACACCTAAACGACCGCCAAAACTAAACGGTTGGCATGGCTTTCGCTCTTAAGCGAAATGACAGTCTAAACAATTGTGGCAGACCCGCCTAAGGGCTAGCTACCCTTCAGGTAGAGTGTCTCGCCCCTTAAACGCCCTCAGGAGGGGGGACTAAACCTTGGCCGGTCATGTTCCCTCGGGCGCCAAGTAAAGACAAGCATGTGAAAGTCAACACTGGAGCAGCAAACAAAGAAGCAATTCAAGCGCATCATGAAACAAAATGCAAATCAACATGGCGCCAACAAAGCACTCTCGACGCGGCATGAAACAAAATGCAAACGCAGAAGAGAATGGTAACAGAAATAAATAATATTGCACAAGACAAAGCAAATAATAAGCAAGTTCGAAACGAAGAACAAACAAAAAGAAGCCTTTTTCATTAAAAATAGCAATTCATTACAAGAGGTGCTGTAACACCCTAACCCTTAACCGCCGATTTATTAACTTTAATAAAAGAAAACGTTAAGGCCATAGGAAGTTACAACATTAAGAAAACTAACATCAGCAGAAATCAAAAACATATTTGATTTTCAAACACAGCAGCGGAAAACAACAAAACAAATGCTTATAATCAAGCATGCATATATTACACCAAAAATATATACATAATATTTTCAAAAGAGACAATTCTACAACAGGCCATTGCCAAATTCATACATACGAGTTCAGATACCCCAAAATGGTGTTACAAATATCAGAGCACTAGACTCTAACTAGGATACAACACCTAGTACCAAAAATGTAAGGATAGCTAAGCTATGCCCTTACCACTACAAAAGCTCCTAACAGCAAAAGGGCTATTCCTCAACGATAGCCTCGCCAACCTGATAATCTGGACCCCCAAAGATCCAGCACATAACACAAAACAGAGAGTGTTAGTATCACAACCAATAAACATGTATAAATAACGCATTATTATACATATCAAAGCACAAAGCACAAGGCTCATCCATAACTAAAACACAGCAATGTAATTGTCAATGCACAAACTCATCAATAACAATTTCCACATAACAACCATTATGCACACATAATTCCTAAATGAACACTAATGTCACAAAGGATGCATGCCTCAAATGCATTCTCTAATGCATGTGGTACCAAATCATTTTGGATAAACTTATATCCTTATCAAGCTCTCTTGATAACCAAGCTCTCTTGGATTTCATATCCGCTCACGAATATCATCGAATAACCCGTTCCGGGTATCATACAATCATGAAATGCATGATGAATTACTTAGCAAATATATGATACTCTTATCACTATACTTACTAACACAACTAATTATCAGCTCTCTGGTAATTATCACAATCAACAACAAACACGAACACTAGGCTCTCATGGCCATATCATAAGGCACAACATGTATTACTCGACCATGTTCAACAATCTCAAATAAACCAATCAAATCACATCAAACTCTCACACAATAAGGGTTTCAAAGGGAAACCCACACACTTTGATAACCCACACACATGTTAGGGTTTTACTCCAAAACTTTCTTGAAAACAAATAATCTTTAGAAAAACATTAAGAATGGATTAGAATGGTGGGCAAGGTTTCCAAAAAGGTATTATAAAATACAGTATCAAAAAGGACATCTCCGCGCGCACCAGGACCTCCAGAACAACTCAACAAGCAGGCCAGTTCAGGGTTGGTCGCTACAAGCGAGCTCTTGGTCGCTACAAGCGAGCATAGGCAGGGAATCATCCTGCTCGGTCGCTACAAGCGAACCTTCGGTCGCTACAAGCGAGCCTGGTCGCTACAAGCGCCAGTGTGGTCGCTACAAGCGCGGATAGGCAGGGAATAATCCTGCCTGGTCGCTACAAGCGATGTTCCGTCGCTACAAGCGACCGTATCAGTACACAGTCATAAAAATGTGATTTTTCCACCATTTCAGCCCATTCATAGTTACCCAAGTTCCAGAACTTGTTAAAAACCACTTTCCATCATAAAACATCATTTATAACCATCACAAGCAAAGATTACTTCAATCAAAGAAATTAGGGTTCAAAACCATGACTTTTCATAAATTTTTCTTATGAACTCCAACACAATAACTCCAACAAATCATGCTAACAACATCAATTAGCATTCAATCAAGCAAAACATAATCATTTACAGCTTTAAACCATAAAAACTTTCTAACAAAACCTAGCCAAAGTGAGGAGAAGTTTGGGATGGAGAAATAGACATTCTCCCCTTCTCAATCACTTGAAATCAAGCAATACTAACTCTCTTACCTTTTCAAACCTAGCAAATCTCAAGCTTTCCTTTTGCTTTTCTTGCCCTAGCTCTCCTCTTGTTCTTCTCCTCTTCTCCTTTCACGTTTTCTTGCTTCTCAAAAAGAAATGAATAGTGTTTCAAAAAGTTGTAGTGTTATCTCTTATATTCCAATCCACTCAATCTTGGCCATCCATTCTTACTAACTCACAAGGACTCATCCTAGCCCTTCAATCCAATCCAAGCTTACTACTATCATCCACATAGGATTATTGCTACTCACAAACCCCAAAAGCCCAATACTATTCACCCTCTTGGCCCAATTCGCCCAAACTCTAAAAACTCGGTTACGAACTTACCCTCGCGCTAAATAATTATTCCTCGATTACTAGAAAATATATTTAAACGCAAATCCATAAAATAAAATATATAAAAATATAATATACGAAAATAGGGTCGTTACAACTCTACCCCCCTAAAAAGAATTTTCGCCCTCGAAAATACCTGAAAACAACTCTGGATAGGAGTCCCGCATCTTACTCTCGAGCTCCCACGTCGCATATTCACCGGCTGGGCCTCCCCAAACGACTTTCACCGATGAAATTTCTTTATTCCTGAGCCTCTTCATCTCTTGTCCTTCAATCCTTAAGGGTACCGTTGTAACCGTCAAATTCTCTCTCACTTGTATCTCGTCCGACTCAATCACATGTGACGGATCCGATACGTATTTCCTTAATTGAGACACGTGAAAAACGTCATGTAGATTTGACAACGACGGCGGTAACGCAATCCTATACGCCACCTTCCCAATCCTCTTCAAAATCTGATATGGACCAATGAACCTCGATGCTAACTTCTTCGATTTCAAAGCCCGTCCAATACCCGTAGTCGATGTAACTCTTAGAAACACATGATCTCCTTCTTGAAATTCCATATCCTTCCTTCTCTTGTCGGCATAGCTTTTCTGGCGACTCTGCGATGCTCTCATCTTCTCTTGGATCATCTTGATCTTCTCGGTCGTTTGTTGCACAATCTCAGGTCCAAGCATCACACTTTCTCCCGACTCAAACCAACACAAAGGTGTTCTACATCTCCTCCCATACAACGCTTCAAAAGGTGCCATACCAATGCTCGAATGAAAACTGTTGTTATAAGTAAACTCAATCAATGGTAAGCAAGCTTCCCAACTCACTCCTTGTTCCAAAATACACGATCTTAATAAATCCTCCAATGATTGAATTGTCCTCTCCGATTGACCATCCGTCTGCGGGTGATAAGCAGAACTCATCCGCAACTTAGTCCCCAACGCTTCTTGCAAACTCTCCCAAAATCTTGAAGTAAAACGGGGATCTCGATCTGATACAATACTCGACGGTATTCCATGCAATCTCACGATTTGCTCGACATAAATCTCAGCCAACTTCGGTACTAGCATACCGGTCTTGATAGCTATGAAATGAGCAGACTTTGTTAACCTGTCGACAACTACCCAAATCATATTGTTACCTTTCGACGTCTTCGGCAAACCGCTTACAAAATCCATCGCAATACTATCCCATTTCCACTCTGGAATAAACATAGGTTGCAATAGCCCCGACGGCTTCTGATGCTCCACCTTGGACTTCTGACAAGTCAAACAAGCGAAAACAAACTCGGCGATCTCTTTCTTCATTCCTTGCCACCAAAACATTTTCCTCAGATCTTGATACATTTTAGTAACACCAGGATGAATACTTAAGTTGCTTCTGTGACCTTCCTCCAAAATCATCCGCTTCAACTCAGGCACATCAGGTACACATAACCTCCTCTGACACCTCATCACACCTTTCTCATCGATCTCAACGTTTACCTTTTTCCCTTGCTCGATGAGCGTCTTAAGCTTCGTCAATCTCACATCAGACTTTTGCTTTTCCACAACCTCTTCAAGGAAATCATTCGTCAACTTCAACATTCCTAGCTTCACGCTTCTGGTTGTCCTTTCAAAAACCAAACTGAGGTCTCTAAACTCTTCAATCAATATCAGTTCCTTCGCCATCAGAGACGACATATGCAAAGACTTCCTACTCAACGCATCGGCTACCACATTAGCTTTACCCGGATGATAACTCAACTCGAAGTCATAATCCTTAAGAAACTCTAACCATCTTCTTTGCCTCATGTTGAGCTCCTTCTGATCAAACAAGTACTTCAGACTCTTGTGATCGCTGAAAACCTCAAATCTTGACCCATACAAGTAGTGCCTCCAAATCTTGAGAACAAACACGACAGCAGCTAGCTCCAAATCATGCGTAGGATAGTTCCTCTCATGAATCTTCAGCTGTCTTGATGCATAAGCAACAACTTGTCCCCTCTGCATCAACACACCACCTAGACCCATCTTCGACGCATCACAATAAACCACAAACGGTTCCTTCGGATTTGGCAGAATTAGCACAGGTGCAGATGTCAACCTCCTCTTCAGCTCTTGGAAACTCTGCTCACACTTGTCATCCCAAATGAAAGCTTGACCCTTCCTAGTCAACTGTGTCAACGGCAACGCCAACTTTGAAAATCCTTCAATGAACCTCCGATAGTAACCGGCCAAACCAAGAAAACTTCGGATCTCAGTAACAGACTCCGGCGTTCCCCAATCTTGCACGGCTTCTACTTTAGCAGGATCCACTGCTATACCACCACTTGAAATAACGTGACCCAAAAAGCTAACTTCATGCAACCAAAATTCACACTTAGAAAATTTTGCATAAAGCTTCTTCTCACGCAACACTTCCAATACAATCCTCAAATGCTCGGCATGTTCTTCTTCCGTCTTTGAGTATACCAAAATATCGTCTATGAAGACCACCACGAATCGATCCAAAAAGGAATGAAATATACGATTCATATATTCCATAAACACTCCAGGTGCATTAGTAACTCCAAAAGGCATAACGGCATACTCGTAGTGACCATACCTTGTTCTGAAAGCAGTCTTCGGTATATCCTCCGCCTTAACTCTTATCTGGTGATATCCCGATCTCAAATCAATTTTGCTGAACACACAGGCTCCCACCAACTGATCCATCAAATCATCTATCCTCGGAAGTGGATACTTGTTCTTGATAGTTGCTTTATTCAACTGACGATAATCGATGCACAAACGCATACTACCATCTTTCTTCTTCACCAACAGAACCGGCGCACCCCACGGCGATACACTCGGTCTTACAAACTTTTTCTCTAACAATTCCTCCAATTGTTCCTTCAACTTTTCTAGTTCAGCAGCTGACATGCGATACGGCGCCATTGATATTGGACTAGTGCCAGGTACGATGTCAATTGCGAATTCAACCTCTCTCTCGGGTGGTAAATCCAAAATGTCATCAGGAAAAACATCTGGGAATTCACGCACCACCGGCAACGCATCAACCTCCATCTTCTCTTCCACCCTCAACGAAGCAAACATAGCAAACACGTCCTCTTGAGCCTTCACTGATCTTACCACTTCTCGACAACACATGAGCTTCGAACACAACTCTGGCTCCGGTCTTGGAAATGTAACCGTCCTCTCACCGCAGTTGATATGAACCCGATTAAATTCTAACCAGTTCATACCAAAGATAACGTCTATTCCGCTCAACGGAATGCAGACTAAATCCATACCAAAGAGTCGATCATACATAATGACTGAACAATCAACACAAACTAGAGTAGTCGATACAGAACCACTCGCAGGCGTTTCAATAACCATGCGTCCCATCATATTTTCTACTTTAAGACCCAACCTCTCAACACAATCCATAGAAATAAACGAATGGGTAGCACCCGTATCAATAATAGCAGACAAAGGAGTATTATTGATAAAGCATGTACCTCTGATCAAGTTGTCCGCCTTCGCATCACCACCATCTAAAGCAAACACTTTCCCTCCAGCCGCCCTAGGCTTCTTACACACGTTGCTCTTATGACCCGCTTCGTTGCAGTTGAAGCACACAATACCCTTCTTGCACTGATCAGCTTTGTGGTTAGGATCACCACACTTGAAACATTTTCCATCACTCTTCGGGCATTCAAAGAAACGATGACCCGGTTGTCCACACTTAAAGCAATTTCTATTACCTCCAAACTTGCCACCACTACTCCCACCTTCATCTGGTTTCTTCCCACCTCTGTTATACGGTTTACCTCTAGCCATGTCCTTTCCCCTCTTCTCATTCGCGGCTTTGTAGTAATTAGCCTTAGCTTTACCATCCTTATCACATATCCGGCTCTTATTCACCAACATCGGAAAATTTCTGATCTCACTAAACCCGATCAACTGCTTGATATCCGGCCTCAGCCCATTCTCAAACTTCACACACTTATCTTCCTCAGCTTCCACCGTGTTGTAATGAGGAGCAAAACGACACAAATCTTCAAACTTGGCCGCATATTCAGAAACAGATAAACTTCCTTGCTTGAGCTCCATGAACTCAATCACCTTACGGTTCCTCTCGTCTGCCGGAAAATACTTGGTTAAAAACTCCCTCCGGAAACGAGCCCAAGTAACTAAAGCTCCACCAGCTCCCAACCTCTGACTAGCATTTCCCCACCAATGATCAGCTTCATCATGGAGAACATATGCCCCTAACAACACCTTATGCGCATCCAGACAACGCATAGCCCCAAAAATTCTTTCGATCCCTTCCAACCAAGTCTGAGCTCCATCTGGATCGTATCCTCCCTTGAAGATAGGCGGTTTGTTGTTCATAAACCTCTCGAGTCTCAGCTCATCTTCTCCGCCTCCTCTAGCTTGTTGTGCGGCTCTATCCGCAGTCCTACTAGCAGCATCCTGAGCCATGGCATCCGCCATCCGCTCCATCGCATCCGCAAGTGCTCGTTGCGTCATATCCACACACTACCAAACATCACATAACACAAGTGAGAACAAAGTGTTTAAGAAAACACATGTTACACAAAGGGTATACTAAACTTAATTGATCCAATGGATCGACCTGCTCTGATACCAACTATTGTAACACCCTAACCCTTAACCGCCGATTTATTAACTTTAATAAAAGAAAACGTTAAGGCCATAGGAAGTTACAACATTAAGAAAACTCATCTTCATAAAAACATCAGCAGAAATCAAAAACATATTTGATTTTCAAACACAGCAGCGGAAAACAACAAAACAAATGCTTATAATCAAGCATGCATATATTACACCAAAAATATATACATAATATTTTCAAAAGAGACAATTCTACAACAGGCCATTGCCAAATTCATACATACGAGTTCAGATACCCCAAAATGGTGTTACAAATATCAGAGCACTAGACTCTAACTAGGATACAACACCTAGTACCAAAAATGTAAGGATAGCTAAGCTATGCCCTTACCACTACAAAAGCTCCTAACAGCAAAAGGGCTATTCCTCAACGATAGCCTCGCCAACCTGATAATCTGGACCCCCAAAGATCCAGCACATAACACAAAACAGAGAGTGTTAGTATCACAACCAATAAACATGTATAAATAACGCATTATTATACATATCAAAGCACAAAGCACAAGGCTCATCCATAACTAAAACACAGCAATGTAATTGTCAATGCACAAACTCATCAATAACAATTTCCACATAACAACCATTATGCACACATAATTCCTAAATGAACACTAATGTCACAAAGGATGCATGCCTCAAATGCATTCTCTAATGCATGTGGTACCAAATCATTTTGGATAAACTTATATCCTTATCAAGCTCTCTTGATAACCAAGCTCTCTTGGATTTCATATCCGCTCACGAATATCATCGAATAACCCGTTCCGGGTATCATACAATCATGAAATGCATGATGAATTACTTAGCAAATATATGATACTCTTATCACTATACTTACTAACACAACTAATTATCAGCTCTCTGGTAATTATCACAATCAACAACAAACACGAACACTAGGCTCTCATGGCCATATCATAAGGCACAACATGTATTACTCGACCATGTTCAACAATCTCAAATAAACCAATCAAATCACATCAAACTCTCACACAATAAGGGTTTCAAAGGGAAACCCACACACTTTGATAACCCACACACATGTTAGGGTTTTACTCCAAAACTTTCTTGAAAACAAATAATCTTTAGAAAAACATTAAGAATGGATTAGAATGGTGGGCAAGGTTTCCAAAAAGGTATTATAAAATACAGTATCAAAAAGGACATCTCCGCGCGCACCAGGACCTCCAGAACAACTCAACAAGCAGGCCAGTTCAGGGTTGGTCGCTACAAGCGAGCTCTTGGTCGCTACAAGCGAGCATAGGCAGGGAATCATCCTGCTCGGTCGCTACAAGCGAACCTTCGGTCGCTACAAGCGAGCCTGGTCGCTACAAGCGCCAGTGTGGTCGCTACAAGCGCGGATAGGCAGGGAATAATCCTGCCTGGTCGCTACAAGCGATGTTCCGTCGCTACAAGCGACCGTATCAGTACACAGTCATAAAAATGTGATTTTTCCACCATTTCAGCCCATTCATAGTTACCCAAGTTCCAGAACTTGTTAAAAACCACTTTCCATCATAAAACATCATTTATAACCATCACAAGCAAAGATTACTTCAATCAAAGAAATTAGGGTTCAAAACCATGACTTTTCATAAATTTTTCTTATGAACTCCAACACAATAACTCCAACAAATCATGCTAACAACATCAATTAGCATTCAATCAAGCAAAACATAATCATTTACAGCTTTAAACCATAAAAACTTTCTAACAAAACCTAGCCAAAGTGAGGAGAAGTTTGGGATGGAGAAATAGACATTCTCCCCTTCTCAATCACTTGAAATCAAGCAATACTAACTCTCTTACCTTTTCAAACCTAGCAAATCTCAAGCTTTCCTCTTGCTTTTCTTGCCCTAGCTCTCCTCTTGTTCTTCTCCTCTTCTCCTTTCACGTTTTCTTGCTTCTCAAAAAGAAATGAATAGTGTTTCAAAAAGTTGTAGTGTTATCTCTTATATTCCAATCCACTCAATCTTGGCCATCCATTCTTACTAACTCACAAGGACTCATCCTAGCCCTTCAATCCAATCCAAGCTTACTACTATCATCCACATAGGATTATTGCTACTCACAAACCCCAAAAGCCCAATACTATTCACCCTCTTGGCCCAATTCGCCCAAACTCTAAAAACTCGGTTACGAACTTACCCTCGCGCTAAATAATTATTCCTCGATTACTAGAAAATATATTTAAACGCAAATCCATAAAATAAAATATATAAAAATATAATATACGAAAATAGGGTCGTTACAGGTGCCGTTGTAGCGGAATTACATAATCAAAACTAAAAGAAAGGGAAAACTATTGGGCGCCCTTTTCCAGGTCCATAGGCTAAAATACCAGAGAAGAGGGAGACTTATGCTCTTGCTGGTCAATATGAACCTTTGAGCGGTCAATCTTGATGGGAGGATAGAAGAACTCCACCTGGTTCAGAGCATCTTGAAAAATTTCTTCTAGGCCTTGAATCCTAAGATCAACTGCCCTCTTGGCATTTTGCCTTTGAAGCTCGGCCTCCCGCTCCGCCGCGACCTTGCCACTAAGGGCAACCCTTAGGGCGGCAGGGACGGACTTCTCATCCGCAGGGACTTTACCCATCTGAGTTAGAGCCTCGATGTCGGTTGAAAGGAGTTTATTGAATTCCTCCCTCGATTCCATTTCCTTATCAATAAGGGCTATCTTGGAACCGACCTCCTCAAGTTGGACCTTCCAAGCCGACACGTCCCCCTCCAACACAGATATCTTGGAGGCGTCGTCCTGAAGTTCTTTGTTTAGACGAATGCGGTCGGCGCCCAGGTCTTTCACCCTTCTTTCAGCAAAAGAAAGAGACTTTTTAAGCTTCTCCTGGCCAGCCAAGGCCTCATTGGCCTTCTTATCAGCCTCTTCAACTCTGGCGTTGGCTTCTTCAAGTTTCTTATTGGCCTCATTGAGTTTCCTCTCGGCCTCTTCTCCAGCCCGTCGTGCTTCCTCCGCGGCATCCTTCTGCACTTTCTTTATAGCTTCTTCATGAGCCCCTTCAAGATCACGAAGCTTCTTCTCGACTTCCTCAAAAGCACGAAGCTTGTCGTCAGACTCCACCTGAGGCTCGAGAACCAAGCCCGGGACAACATACCAGCCATCAAGGTGCACAGACTTGCCACCTTGTAGGCACTTATAGCAGCATCTGCCACCAACTTCCGCCGGGTGGGAACATCCATGCAATTGAAGTATCTCCGGTCCCGGGGTGTCACAACACGCATGAAATCGTCCGAACCAGTATAAATGCTTGGAAGCTGGGTCAGTAGACGCCGTAACACCAATGTTCAAGTGACCAGCATATGAGGGTCCCCTATCTTCAACTCGGGGTTTCTTAGAAGATTCCATGTTATCGTTCTTCCCTTATCTATCATTATGAGGGATGCCCCTTTTTGGCCTCCCATCCCGTTGGCCGGAAGCACCGGAGGAAGACCCAGAACGGTCTCTGGAATCCTTGTGGGACTCTTTCTGGAGATCCTTCAGAGGCTCAGAATCTTTCAGAGATTTCAAAGAGTCCCTTGCACGATGGAGGTAGCCATCTCGAGATCAAGGCTCCACTTCCTTCACAGCAGAAACTTTGGCAGGGTCAGGGAGAACGACACCCTTCGAGGTTTTGGATTGATCCCTTGTTAAGGACGCAGTTGCAGCAGTGGGAGTGGGGGTGTCCTACTTCATGGCCCTCAGTGTATCTAGGCGCCTCATGGAATCTACAGGATAGGAAAATCAAAAGATAAGCCAAAGATTAAAAGAGAACGACAACAAAGAAAAATGAAAAAATGACAAGACAAACCCCACTCTCTCTCACCAAAAATTTCTCGCCAGTGGGCGGCATTCCTCCCTCTGATGACTAGCCTAGTATCTACAAATTTGGGTTTAGGGATCTTTTTCGTCGGGTCCTCGGGTTGTTTGGGATCTTGAACTTGTTCCAATTCAAAAGAGGCGACAAACTGCTCGAAATCAAACTTTAGTCACCTCTCTGACGAATTGAGATCTGCGTCTTTATAAGAATAGGAGGCGGTGGACTTGTCGAAGTGCTCTTTAGACCAAAAATGGGAGAAAAGAGGTATGTGCACCACCCCCGCGTGGGAGGCGTCCTCTGGGTCATCGGTGTCGGCTTCCTCTTCTAAATAACTGATAGGGACACGACATATGCACTCATGAGCATGGCGACTCAAGGGACAGAGCATCAAATACTCATGAGAGGGCGCCACTTTCAAGTGACGCAAAACCCTCAGCTCAAAGCCGTTGAAAGGGGCAGAGGCATCAAGTTCCCTATTTAAAATGTCGTATGTTGTGAAGCAACACCCTTCGAATTGTCTGCTCGCCCTCCTCTTTCCTCTTGGTCCCTCGAGCTGCCGTTTGCCGAGCAACTGTTCCCACCACGTGATTTCTTCAAGTTTTTCATCTGTTTGATAATAAGTTACGACAGTCATAACATCGTCATGAACCCAACCGTAGTCAATCTCGGGACGAGAAGGACCCTGGTCCCTTTCCATCCACACGGTGTCGTCCCTCCTGAAAAGATAGTGGAAACCATGAGTACGGACGCTAGAACATTCCTCCAACCACCAAACAATCTACCGATGAGAAGGGAGGCACTTCATATATACAGAAAGGGATTCCCTCATCTTACGGTACAGAGCGTCCCCCTCAAAATCAGTTACAGCAACATGATCTTCTAAAGTTATCAGAGGGAACTTAGAACCGGTCCCTACCCTAAGGCGGCGGCGCCCCCGAGTCTCACTCTCATAACTGCTAGAAGGGGAATAGTCGCTGGATGACGAATCTACTGGGTTCCCAGAATTCTCAGAGCAAACACTTATCTTTCTCCCTCAACCCATAAAAGAATAAAAAACAAATAAGATGAACACAAATGCAAAAAGGAGGAGAGAAGGAAGGAAGTACCTTTGAGATTAGATGACTTTTGGATGGAAAGGTAGAAATCCTGTAAAACTGCAAAATCCCAAAGCTTTATCCTGACAAAAAGGGATTTTCACTCGAAGTAACCGGAGAAAATCAGGAAAGGAAGTGAGACAAAACGCAAAAGTGTCTTGAAGAAGATTTGCAAAGGGAAAAAAGATGGAAAATACTTCTGGATATATTGGAGACATAGAAGTGTAAAGAGTGGAAATGAAGAGTTTCCTTCCTTATATAGGCTCTGAAGCATTAAAATCAATGGCCCAGATCGAAGGAAACCAGAAGGTCTCGATCCAATGGCACGCGCGTGAAGCGTGATTTTTGGTACGCGTGTGACACACGAAGCTGACAGGTGGAAAGCAAACTGATCACAACCATCACGTCCAAAACATTTTGGTTCAAGGCATTAAATGCCAACTACTCCCACTCACCAATCCAGGGCGCCGCCACCTCCAACACGGAACGGGAAAGGAATTCTTCCCAAACTCTTGAAGGCGCCAACATTTGAGAGCGCCCCGATAGAACGCCTTGCAGGATAAAGCCATTGCGCCAAAAAGGCATCAACGGCTTGGGGGGAAACTGTTTTGGACTGGCCAGAAAGCCAATCCAACTATGACACGTAGACCAAACATCCACCAGACTAAAGTGCATCGCCTGAAGGTACACGCCCATGTCAATGCACCTCACCTCCCTAGAGCACGCATCCGTGCATCAGACACCATACACATGTCCTTTAACTGCCTCCTAATCATGCGTCGTATCTCACGAAAGCAGTTATTCTCACACACGCCTATATAAGGATGACTTACCTTTACCCCCTTAGGTATGATTCACTTTTCCCACACTTTTTACACACTCCTTCTCAGTTCCAATAATGACTTGAGCGATGGAGTGCTAACATGCCTGCATGCACCCTTCGTTCCACCTCGAAGACTCATTGTCACCGTACCAGAGCACTTTCCACCACTGTTGCCTACGTTGGTCTCTTACCGGACAAATCACAAACCAATTTAATTAATTTGAATTGAATCTTACAAGTTCATCAAGTCAATAGTTTGTCTCATACCAACATTTAGGATCGCAGTTGACTAATAAGTTATTTGATCTCCAGTTTTCTTGATGGATCTTTAATGTTCGACAATAGTTGAGACTTTATATCGAACTTTGAGTGTGAACAGTTCAATTTTTACAATTCAGTTATTTGCAGTTCAATCTTGTTAGTAAACTGTGTGTGAAATATATGTTTGGTTTGCAAACTCTCAAAATAAGTTCGGTTAATTGCATGACAGTTCATATGGGTTTGGCAGTTTGGTTCGGTTCTATGGTTATTTTGAGCAACCCTAATTTTGACAATACATATTGAGTACAAATAACCTTACAACATACACATGACATGTTTTCTACCATGTTTTCACACAATCCAACAACACAATGTCAGATCATCGTCGATGTTTAGCTTTTTAGTTTGTTCATAACCTAAACGTTAATATGCACAAAAACGATTCTTTTTATGCTTTGTTGGATTAAAAAATAATGTAAAATATAAATGTAGGGTATATTTTGGGGGTCTAGAGGGTCATACATTAGAGTTTTTGATAGGTTGTATAGTTATTTAGGAAATGTAGTTGAGTTGTTTAATAAAAAAATATAAAAAATTAAATCGGACCTATTTAGGAAATGTAGTTGAGTTGGACTTTGAACGTATACACAATTAAATTTGACATCATATTTTAACTCAAAACATTAAGACATTAGGTATATGAGTTCTTACCCATTTAAGTAGTGCTCAACATCCATATCTACTGAATGTGAAACTTTTACTCACACTTGATATAATAACAATCTTCGCTTTCAAGTGTGAGTTGTCCGTTCATTTGAGTATGCTCCCCTGTCAAGCGGAAGCTTTTTGATTCATTCCTACTTGCCCCACCGTTGCTTGCTTCATCGACTGAGACACACTATTATCAAGAAGACTTTAGATACAAGAAATCAATTAAAGCATAAACTTTGATACCATTGTTAAGACATTAGACAGCTCTACGTGTGTACACTCCCACTTATATAATATTCAACATTCATTTTTCATATAATGTGAGATTCTTATTTACACTTGATATATCAACTATAATAACTTTTTCGTGTAGTTGAATTAAGCTTTTCATACTCGTGTTTGATATTTACCAAAAAGGCACTTTAGGAAAACCAGAGAGTGATCAAGAGAAAAGATAAATCATCCATATCACATCATTAACATGACAATTTAAAACAATGGTCCATTGGTCGGTGACCCACTTGGCAATTTGAAAATGTTTATTAATGGTGGTACCTTTGGCACCATTGCAAGTTGCCTAATGCATTGTCACTATGTGTGTGACCACGACTATAGCTAGTGTCATACCATGTTTGAAACGCCCGGTCAATTATTAATTAATTTTAAGGCTTTGATACCAGAATTTGGAAATGAAATTAATATAATAACTTTTATAAAAAAATAAATATGATTATTCTCTACTCTGATATTAGTAATATCAAGCAAAAAAAATTGATAATAATTAAGGATATAATAAAAAAAAGTTAATATTTTATTAATTTGTATTTACGAAAAATAGTAATCATGATTAAGAGTATAATACAAAAATAATTAATACTCCCTCCGTCTCAAATTATATGATGTTTTGAGCATTTCATACGTATTAAGAAATGTAATTTATTTTGTATGAGAAAAAGATATTATTAGTTGTTTTACAAAATTGACCTTAATAAATGGTATGTAAAAGATAAATTAAAGAATTGAAAGAAGAGAGAATAATAAATAGTTAAGGGTATAATAGAAAAAATAATGTTTTATTGGTATTTTAAAGCGATTTATAATTTGAGACAAAATTTTACCCCCAAAGCGATTTATAATTTAGGACGGATAGAGTATTATACATATGTTGTGGCTTTCTATAATTCCGACATCTCAAATTCATTTCATAATTTTCTTCACATAAGGCTCGTCATTTAGCTATCAACACTTAGTTTGATGAAGTGTTATCGTCATTTTTCTATTTTCTTTCTTTAAAAATGATTTTAATGAACCACTTCTTCAAAGTTCAACTTTTATTTTCATATATAAAAACAGGTTTGATATGTCAATAGGAAGAAAAGAGAAGTTTTATTCGGGCGGTTTATAATGTAAATAAAATTTTAATGAACCATTTCTTCAAAGCTCAACTTTGAGATTTGATCATGTAAGTGCTTTAAAGGCCCGTTGTAGACCTTATAAACACAGCTTATGCAAATAGATAAGTTTTTATGCAATATTTATAAGTTTTTAAGGTAGTTTATGACAAAACAGTTTATAAAGATACAAATTTCGTTAGTGAGAGCTTATTAATTAAAATAAAATCTTATTTATTTACATAAACTATTTTTCATAAACTCAAACCAAACGAAGCCTTAATGGTACTTTAGCGAGTCTCAAAGTTTTATCTCCACGGTCAATCTCAATTCAAATACTTTCATATGAATATGCTCTTTCAACAACAACAATATATTTAACATATTCTTTGCCTTGTATAGTCCTTAAAGTTTCTCCCAAATCTTCTTGGTTAGCGATATTCCCTACATGACACTCAAATTTATTTCTTATCATTTCTTGTTGTATGAAATATCTCTATTTAGTTTCAGCCTTGTCCAATTTCGATTGTCTCAACACATCTTTTTATTGTATTTTTTATAAGGTAAAATTGATTTTTCTATCAAATTTCTCTGTTTCAGACTTCACAACAACAGACATTTTGCTTTAAAAAAAACAATAGACATTTTGACATTTAATACAAACCGTAAACCTTACACCATAAATTTTTTAAGAAAGAGAGGTGTGCTCACAATGGACAAAATCTAGTCTTTCCTAGTCAAGATCTATTCAAACTGCACTTTCATAGTATCACCCTTCTCTTGTGAAATATCAAACTATGCTACAACTACAGAGCATTCTAAGAATATACTGACATAAAGAAATTAAGTAACTAAAGCTCTTGATATCAGTTGTTGAGATAACAACATCTAGAAATGAAGGAACACAAGAATATCAGGGGCGGATCTAGCTCTATGTGAGGGTGTGCACCTGCACACCCTGAACTTCCAAAAATTACACCAACAATCTATGGTTTTTAGTCTTTTGCACACCCTAAAATTTTCCTTGTGCACCCTAACCAAAAAACTGAGAACAGTTCATTTGCAGTCACATAAGAAAGCAAACTAGAATACAAAGAAAGAAGAGACGTGCAATGACGAGAAAGAGAATGGCATATGCTGAAGCACAGGAAGTGGGTGGCAGCCACTAAAAGCACTATAAAATTGCATTATTTAGGGTTTCCTGTAACCCATTTTGTCATGGGCTTTTTACTATATGCTTTATTCTAAGTAGTGTGGCCTAGTTTCTAGTTGAGTTTAAAATGTTTTGACATATTTGGTCAAGTAAATTTATACTCTAAAAAATGTTAACAATGTTATATATTATTCATCTAAAAAAATATTATATATATATATATATATATATATATATATATAATTTAAACTTTTACATAAGAATGTTATAACACTAATTAATTTTTTTTTCTATACTTTATATTAGTATACAAAGAAAACTCTAAAATTAGTTGCTACTATCGACTAATTTAATTTTGTAGTTGAGATCGCAAGCTATACATACAACCATTGAGCTTGACTTTATAACCTTTTTTGAAGAAGCTAAATTAGCCCACCCAAATTAGCACCGGGGAGAATCGAACATGAGACCTTGAGGAGCAGCACATTCTCAGATCCTAAGTCAATACCACCATGCTAACCCAAGTGGGTTTGACTTTATAACCTTAAAAGATAATGTTACAATTTCACCCGAGACAATTGTAAAATGGTCATTATTCTCACTATTTTTTTTATAAAATATTGTTTAATGACATTGTTATTAATAATTTTTTTGTCAATAGTCACCATTATTAATAATAATTTCTCATTCTTGGTCAAAAAAAAAAATAATAATTTCTCATTCCCTAAATTTTTTAAAAGAGTTGATTTTTCAACGATTTTAAAATTTAAATTGCGTAAAAGTTAAGTATAAAGTGTGTTAGCAATTTATATAGTTACATAATATAAAAATTTAAATTTAATATTTTTTTAATTGTATGTATAAAAATAAAAAAAATAATAATACAAAAATCTGCAAAGAAAATAATAGTAATTTATTAAGGTCAAACAGTCTGCACCTCCGACTAGGGTCTTGGATACGTCACTGAAGAATATAATGTAGAAAATTCCAAAACCCAAATAGCAAACCATATTTATTGTCTAATGACAATCGAAGAGTAACACTACGTATTTTTTTACAACACATACACTTCTATCAAACTCCACAACTCCCCATACATCTACACTCTACAAACTAATTACATGAACTACATCTCACAGCACCCTATGATATGACAAGAGTATGAGAAAAAATTAAAGAAGAAAGTTGAATACAAATTTTCAGTGATTGTCTGGCGTATCTTGTAACAATAAACTTTAGGATATATATATATATATATATATACACAAAGTTGTAATACAAAGTCAGCGGAATGAAAGATATATCAGAAGTTTATGAAGAAAGATTATATTAGTTAAGATGGAAGATTACAAGAGTGGAAAGAAAAGCGTGCCTAGAATGAAGCACAAAACCCCCTTTTAAAGGAGAAAGAGACTCATTATTTAAGCCGGTAAAAGAAAAAATAAAACTGACAGTAGTCGGTCTGCCGACACAATTGAAGCTGGGTGCTCATTGGGCCCCATCAACACTTACAAAAGGATAAACAGACAAACAACTTTTTAAAAAGAAAAGATAAAGATAAAGTCGATAATGACTTGAAGCAAGATAATTGCAGAAAAGATAAGGTCAATAATGACTATAGTAGAATAATTATTCTTCTAGCAATAATGCTGAAATTGTTCTTGGACTGTATGGCCAACTTTATTGATCTTCTTGGATTCCTTTTCCTTTATTTTGAGAAGGGACAATAGTGGTAATTAAAGCATTTCACACGTCTTCTGTGGTTACTTCTTCTTCTGCCTGAGATTCTCCAGCAAGACAGTCTATAGTACCTTGGGAAGATGTAGACATAGTCTCCATTTTATGAGAAGGAATATCAACTTTATGAGAAGGAAATGTGTTGAGGAATTGTTCCTTCATATAATCCAGAGTTCTGGTCATAATATCTTCTTCAGATTCTTTAGGATATTTTCTCTGAAAGTATTCTTTCATTTCTGTTAAAGGGGTAACACGAGACCTTTGTTGCTTAAGACTATTAGCCTTATCAACTGCAATACTTTGATCAATTTTAAGACCAATAATTTTTATATCCTCTGGTGTCATATTAGTCCACCATTTTGTAAAGAAATGTCTTTGAAGGATAGGAATGTTATATTTATCCCTACAAATAGAGATTGTCCAACTCCATATCCAAGGAATTTGGAATTCAGCAAAGAAAAGGAATGGACATTGTCCAGTAATTAAATTTTTAGATATTATCTTTTTAACCAAAAGGCTATGATCACACCAGTCATTATATCTATTAGATATGCTGTCTGGAAGAATTAAGAAAGAAGGGCCAAATTTTAGCCACCAGTTATAAAACCAATTGGGAATAGTTTTATTAACTATATCAGGATTAATAGAAAAGAACCAAGAGTGCTTATTCTTGGGGTTTTAATAATAAAAGGCCAAAGAAAAGGCTTGGATATAATCCCAATAGTTGAAGTAAATATATTTACCTTCAGCTATTTTAATTGCTTTTTCTCCATTTGGATTCAAACCCCATTCTCTGGGTAACAAAATTTTGTTAATGTGGCATTTGGAAAAGTTTATAAAACTTTGAGGATTATTATTCTGATAATGATGTGTAATAGTCACTGATTCGGTGGCTGTCAAGAGAATCTCAAGATTGGGCCTGGGCTTGCCATACAAACCAGGATACCCCCTATCTTCCAGATACCTTGTCTTTAAAGACCAACCATCATTGTTGGTGATCTTAAGATCCTCATCATCAATATACATGATGTCTTCATTAACAGGGTTTTCGAAATATTCGGAAACCTTCTCAACTGTTGGGTCATTGACCGCTATATCCTTATAAGAGGTTGTCTTACTGGAAGATGAAGAAGATTCTTCTTTCTTGTCTTTAGAAAGAAATTTTCCTTTTCTAGAAATAGTAGTCCAGTCCCCTATTAGAGGAACGTTATTTTGGGGTAACAATCTGTCATCCCCTCCACAGCCACGACCTCTGCCACGACCTCCTCTCCCCCTATAAGGCGTTGTCATTACCCTGCAAAAATTCACGGGTCAGATAATCAGCAAGAGAGTTATTTTCTCCTTTAATATATTGAATATCAAATTCAAAGGCAGATAATTGGGCTTGCCATCCTGCAAAAATTTGTTTTGCTACAAGATTCTTAACATCTTTTTCAATAATAGACTTAGCAGAGCTACAATCTATTCTAAGAAGAAATTTTTGATTTAAGAGATCACTTTGAAATTTAGAGATACACTTAATAATGGAAAGCATTTCTTTCTTAATAGTAGAATATTTGGTTTGAGTAGGGTTCCATTTACCTGAATTAAACCTGACTAATTCTTCTTTAGAATTGTGAGGATTAATTTGTTTCAAAATTCCTCCATAACCAATATTAGAGGCGTCAGTTTCAACAATTTTGAAATATTTAGAATTTGCTAAAGATAAACAAGGAAGACATTTAACTTTAGCCTTGATTCTTTGAACAGCCCGAGTATGTTCTTCTGTCCAAGGGTTAGGTTTAGTTTTTAACCTATTATAAAGAATAGCAGTATCTTTTGCTAGATCTTTATAATAATCAGAAACATAATTCAAACTTCCCAAAAATCTTTGAAGTTGAGTCTTGTTAATAATAACATCAGGAAATTTAGAAGCAAATTCAATACTTCTATTAATAGGAATAATTGTTCCCTGATAAATTTCATGACCTAAGAATCTAACCTTAGTCTGAAAAAGTTTCATTTTTGGCTCAGAAATAACTAAACCATTTCTTTTGACCACATCTTTGAAAATTTTCAAATGTTTAAAGTGTTGGTCAATACTATTAGAAAAAACTAGAACATCATCAATATAGACAATAATAAAGTCAGAATAAGAATTGAATATATCATTCATAATGTTCTGAAATTCTGATGGAGCATTCTTTAACCCAAAGGGTAAAACGTTCCATTCAAAGTGTCCAAAGGGGACAGTAAAAGCAGTTTTGTATTTATCTGCTTCAGCAACCTGGATTTGCCAATATCCAGATTTAAGATCAAATTTTGAAAAAATAATAGAATTATTAAGTCTATCCAGAAGATCTTTTTTGTTTGGAATAGGATACCTAATCCATTTTAGAACCTGATTAAGAGGTTTGTAATTAATAACTAATCTAGGAACACCACGTTCCTTTTCAGCTGCTTTATTAACATAAAAAGCTGTACAACTCCAAGGAGATTTAGAATTTCTAATAAGATTTTTATCTAAAAGAGTTTGAATTTCTTTTTTACAAAGATCAAGGTATTCTTGATTCATCTGTGCTGGCCTAGCCTTAGTAGGAATTTGATTTTCATTGAAATCATCAAGATAAGGAAGAGAAACCACATGTTTCTTTCTATCCCAAAAAGCATTAGGGACATCATTACAAATCTCAATTTGAAATTGTTTTTCTAAAAACTTAATTTGTCTCTTAATTTCTTCTTTATTAAGATTATTTTCAACACTTAATATTTTAACTTCTTCTTTAAGAAAACATAATTGTTTCTTTTTATTAATAAGTAAATCTTTAACCTCATTAATTATCCTGGTCTGAGGATCAGTAATAAATTCAAAGGATATCTTACGATCATTGATATAAGCAGTGATACCTGTCTTATCTATATTAATAATAGGCATAATATTATGCAAAAAAGGGGTTCCCAGAATAATTCTTTGAGTCAATCCTTTAATTAAAATAAAATGGGTAGGAAGACAAATATTTTGGTTACAAATAAAAGTATTAGTTAATTTATAATTAACTTTAAGTTTATCACCACCGGCTTGGGTGAGGGATTAAGTAGTTTTCTCAAAATATTTGGTAGGAATGATCTTCCTGAATACAGTTGAGATCAGCACCGCTATCAACCAGGGCTATCTCATCTTGCAGAATAAAATTTTTATTTATAACTAAAGTAATTTTTATAAACCACTTCTGAGAGGTTACTCTTTCAAGAGTGGCTAAATAGTCTTCTCCATCAGAAGAGGAAGAAACAGGATCAGCCTCTTCAAGAATACCTTTGCCCTTTTCTAAATGGGTAATCCTTTGAGATAATACATTATTATCTTTTTTTATTTTAGCTATATCAGCTTTTAAAGAGTTCATTTCTCTTTTAAGGTCATTAACTGAAACTGGAGTTTCCTTTTTATTGACCTTTTGAAGTCTAGATAAAACTTCATTCATATTATAAGGTTTATCCAAAATTTTTGGACTATCTTTAGGAGAACTTCTTTTTATAAGAAATTCTATCATTTCTCTTTTCAGCTTATTGTCTGAAATTGATTCAAGCGCTTTAAGGGCTTCATCATGTTCTTTGGTAAGAACATTTAATCCATTCATTTCAACAATAGATTTCCAATAATTACATTGACAGTCATTATTATCATCAGAAGATATATCTTTATTACTATCAGAAGATGATTCATCAATCATATTAAAGCTTTCGTCAGAAGTACTATCATCTTCATCTGAATTAATTAAGAGAACTTTCTCTAATTGGGAACGAAGATTATCGTCATCAATATTTTTAAGGGCTTTTTTAGTCCAACATTGATTGGCATAATGACCAGTCTTACCACATTTATGACAAATAATATTAGACCTATTAGGTTTTTTCCTCTTGTCATACTTATAAGTCCTTTCTTTCTCTTGAAAGGGTTTCTTATGTCTCTTTTTCCTATAAGGTTTTTTTATAACTATTATTAGTTTTCTTAAGAGTTCTATCTCTCTTAGTTTTTTCAATAGAGTTTTTCCCCGTATCAAAAGCAAATTGATCACAAAACACCCCTAATTGGTGTTTTTCAGTAAGCCTTTGGCTTTTAAGTTGATTTTTAAGTTTTATGTCATTACATAAATTTAATCCTTCATTAATACAAATACTAATGATATGACCATAGGTTAATTTTTGGTAAAAGATATTTACTCCATCATTTTGATATCTAAGGGTTTGCCTAACTTTCTCAGCAAAAAGATGAGGAAGCCCATCAACGAACTTGGATTTCCAATGTTCAGAATTAGAGTCTCTAAGCATAAAGACTCTGGATAAAAAGGTATCTTTGTACCATCTAAAATGGGTCAAAGAAGGACACCTAAGATTTTGGAGAAGTGTATTTGTTGGAACAAAATGTGTTTAACAAGTCTCTCATAAAATAAGGGGGAGATTGTTGAAACATTTATGTGTAAACATATCTCTCTTTATGGTTTTGATGATAACAAAGTATTAAAGAGAAAATTGGTTATTTGCTAATGCTTTGTTCAAGTGTTTCAGAACCACATGCTTAATTAGTATTGATTGATAATGGTTATGAAGAACAAGCTAAAGAGCAAGAAGGAAAGCCAAGAAGGAAAGTTGCAAGGCTAAGAGGAAACTGGTCCTGAAGAAGTGCTCCTGAAGTGAAGCCTCTGAAGTGGTCCTGAAGAAATGCTCCTGAAGTGCAACTTCTGAAGACTGGGTGCTTCTGAAGAAGTCAACGCAAGTCAACGTCTGAAGCCAGCTTCTGATCCGTACAAAGGGAGCTTCTGATCACTGTTCACTGAGAAGCTTCTGAAGCTGATATGGCATGGATTTTGACCAGTACTGTGCGCATTTAATGCCTGGAGGTGTCAGAACAACTCAATGGAACAGTTGTCTCCCTGACCCAAACATTCTCCAGTTTTTAAGGTAGACCAATTCAAATATGGCACCTGCCCTGTTCTGACAGAAAAAGTGCAGCACACATTTGCAGCAACCTAGCCCAATTGCAACGGCTAATTTCCTGATTTCCAGCAAATCTCCAACAGCTCTATTTTCATCTATAAAAGGAGGGAGATTTGAAGAAGAAAAGTGTGAAGACTCTTTGAAACGCATTGCTGAAACTCTGCCCTGTTTTCTGTGTAAAAACTGTCAAAGTTCAAATCTCTTAGAAATTCTTCAGTCTTTGTAACTTAGAATTTCTAAAGGTTAAGAGTCTTAACCTGTGTTGTATTAATAGAACACCTCTGATATTTGATCAAGTGTTCATCCCAAACTCCTTTACTTGTAAACCAGTTTGGTCCCTTAAGTCTTAGTCTGTATACTAAGCAATTGTAATCTCATTCCTTTGTGGTCTGAGTCAGAAGCTTCTTGTCTTAGTGACTTGAGCATTGGGAAGTCTCTTGTCTTAGTGACTTGAGCAATTGGAAGCCTCTTCCTTGGTGGTTGAGCATAGAAGCCTCTTTCTTTGAGATTGAGCAACTGGAAGTCTCTTCCTTAGTGGTTGAGCAAATTGTAATCTTTGGATTATAGTGAAACTCTCTTGTTGGATACAAGGGGACAGGACTACTTCTCACATTGAGAAGGAACCTGTATAATTCTGTGTGTCTCTCTTTCCCTTACTCCTTAACTTGTTTTAATCCGCTGCATTTAACTTCTGATATCTGTTCAGAACTGATTATATCAGCTTCTGAACTGAACCTTAAGTTCTGATACGAAAAAGAACAAGTTTTAGAGTCACACAATTCAACCCCCCCTTCTTGTGTGTTTGTTTTTCTCACCTTCAGTTGGTATCAGAGCTCCGGTTCTGATATTAACACTTAACAGTGTGTCAGTAGGATCCTGAGAAAAACATGGCCTCAACTAGTGGTTCACCTCCACCATCTCCCAGAAATCAAAGAAATGTCCAATATGACTATAATACTGAAGAAAAGAAGTCTAGGTCACACAATAAACCTCCTATGTTTACTGGTGACCCAGAAAAATTCTCTTGGTGGAAGAGCAAAATGTATAGTCACATTATTGGGATTGATGATACTCTATGGGATATCATTGAAGATGGAATCACTATCCCAGTAGATGAAGAAGGTGTTGCTGTCAACAGAAGATCTCTGAGTGATGCTGAAAGGAAGATCTATAGGAAGCATCATCATGTCAGAGGTATCATTGTGGACTCACTGCCTCACACTGAGTATCAGAAGCTGAGTGACAAGTCCACTGCAAAGGCAATATTCACATCCCTCTGCTCTAACTATGAAGGTAATCAGAAAGTTAGAGAAGCTAAGGCAAATATTCTTGTTCAGCAATATGAACTGTTCAGAATGAAAGAGGATGAAAATATTGAGACTATGTTCTCAAGATTTCAGACTCTGGTTTCTGGACTTCAGATTCTGAAGAAGAGTTATACCACAGCTGACCATGTGAATAAAATCCTTAGAAGTCTGCCATCCAAATGGAGACCTAAAGTGACTGCCATTGAGGAAGCTAAGGATCTAAATACCTTAAGTATTGAAGATCTTATAAGCTCTCTCAAGGTGCATGAACTGGGACTCAATGAGGATGAGTCTGTTAGAGAACCAAAAACATTGGCTCTGAAGTCCAAAAGAAAACCTGCTAAAGCTCTGAAAGCTATTGAATCTGAAGAAGAGTTTCCTGAGGGAAATTCTGATGAAGATTCAGATGCTGATGAGCTTGCAATGATTTCTAAAAGACTTCAGTATCTGATGAACAGAAAGAAAAAGTTCTCTAACAGAAGCAGTAACTTCAGAGGATCTGGTTCAAATTCAAAGAGGGATATCCAGAAGGAAAGCTGCTACAACTGTAAAAAGCCTGGCCACTTCATTGCTGATTGTCCTGATCTTCAGAAGGAAAAATCAAAGGAAAAAGCAAAGAAGTCCAGTTCAAAGTCCAGCAATTTCAGAAATAAGCTTAAGAAGAGTCTCATGGCTACATGGGATGATCTGGACAATGAGTCAGAATCTGATGAGGAAGAAGCAAACCTGGCCCTGATGGCAATTGCATCTTCTGATGCAGAATCATGTTCAGATTCTGATGAAGAAGATGAGGTATATTCTGAACTCTCTAGATCTGATTTAATTGAAACAGTTAATGATCTTATGAGTCATCTCAAAAGCAAGTTAAAAGAAATTAAGTCTTTGAAAAATCAAACAAACTTGCTGTCTGAGGAAAACCTTAAACTTCAGAATCAAATTTTTGAATATGATGAGGAACTCAGAAAAGAGGCTCATAAGAAATCTGAAGAGATTCCTAATGATCAGGAAATAGCTCTTCAGGATTTCATGTTAACTGGATTCAATAGAACAAAAATTGCCTCCATGATGTATAATATGATCAGAAACAAAGGTGAAGGCATTGGCTATGATTTATTCAAACCTTCTAATGATTTAAACTCACCTTCATGTTCTGATGATATTTTAAAAGGCAATGGTATATGCTTTGTGCCTGCTTCTGATAATTCTGAGAAGCTGAAAGTATCAGAATCTGAGGCTAAGTCTAAAGCTCTGAACAACTCAGACTCTGAAGCTTCTGAACCTAAGGGTAAGATAAAGGCAACTGTTAAAACCTTGCCTAAATCTAAGCCAAAAGGTCCTAAGCCCAAGGGTAAGAGGAAATCAGACTCTGAATCTGAAAAGGTTCAGAATCTGAAATGTTCAGAACCTGAAATTAGCAAGTCTCAGAATCTGAATAAATCTGATTCAAATTTTTCTAAGACTGGGTTTATTAAAACTTCAAAATCTGTTAAACCAGTCAATGCTAAAAATTTTCAAACTCAGAATGTTAGGCAAAGCAAGCCAAAGCAAACCAATCAGTTTTCTGCTTCAAACTGTTTTAAGAAAGGCAAAACTGAAGCTTGCCTTGTGCCTGAAGTAAACAGAGTTAGAATTCTGAGGAGATCAGAACCAAAGTACTCTAAAGGTCAGACTCTGAACAAATCAGAACCAAAGACCTTTAAGTCTCAGGTTCTGAAGAAGTCTGAGTCCAAACCTTTGAGAACTCAGGTTCTGAAGCACTCAGGTTCTGAAAGTCAGAATTATTCAAGATATAAGGATTCATATCCTAAGTATCAGAACAAGTCTGAATATCATAACTTCAGACACAAGAAGCCAAAACCTTTCAGGACTAACCCCAAAGGACCCATGAAAATCTGGGTACCTAAGTCTGAAATTATTTCAATTGCAGATATGCTTGTCATCCAAAGAAAAGGAAAGGTCCTGGTACCTGGACAGTGGATGCTCGCATCATATGACAGGGGACAAGTCTATGTTCCAAACCCTAACTCTGAAAGAGGGAGGAACTGTGGGATTTGGAGGAAGTCAGAAAGGAAAGATCATTGGTACTGGTAAGATAGGTAATTCTTCCCTGTACATTGATAATGTTTGGCTGGTAGATGGACTTAGACATAACTTACTTAGCATAAGTCAATTATGTGATAGTAATTATGAAGTCCTGTTTAATAAGAACACCTGCACTGTAATCAGTAGCAAAGACAAGTCTGTAGTGTTCAGAGGCAGCAGGAAAAACAATGTTTACAAAATTAATTTTTCTGAATTGGTTCAGCAGAAGGTAGTTTGCCTTTTGTCTGTGAGTGATGAGAAATGGGTGTGGCACAAAAGGCTGGGACATGCTAACTGGAGACTCATCTCCAAGCTTAGCAAGTTACAGCTGGTCAGAGGCTTGCCCCAAATTGATTATCACTCAGATGCACTGTGCAGTGCATGCCAAATTGGAAAGTTTTCTAAAACTTCTTTTAAACCAAAGAACATTGTTTCCACCTCTAAACCTCTAGAACTCCTTCACATTGATTTGTTTGGTCCTGTTGGAACAGCTTCAATCAATGGGAAGAAGTATGGACTTGTTATTGTTGATGATTATAATAGGTGGGCTTGGGTTAAATTCCTCAGAACCAAAAATGAAACATATGATGTGTTTTTCAAATTCTGCAAACAAGTACAAACAGAAACTGATTTGAAAATTTTGAAAATCAGAAGTGATCATGGTGGTGAATTTGAAAATGAACCTTTTGAAAACTTTTGTGAAGACCATGGAATTTTCCATGAGTTCTCATCTCCTAGAACTCCACAACAAAATGGAGTTGTAGAGAGAAAGAACAGGTCTTTACAAGAGATGGCCAGAACCATGATCCATGAATCAAAAATTGCTAAGTACTTTTGGGCAGAAGCTGTAAACACAGCATGTTATATTCAGAACAGGATTTACATCAGACCCATTCTGAATAAAACTTCATATGAATTATTTAAAGGAAGAAAACCAAGTATTTCTTATTTTCATCAGTTTGGTTGTACATGTTACATACTAAACAATAAGGTCTACCTAAAGAAATTCGATGCCAAGGCTCAAAAGGGTATCTTTTTAGGATACTCAGAGAGATCCAAGGCATACAGAGTGTATAATTCTGAAACACATGTTGTTGAAGAAGCCATACACATTAGGTTTGATGATAAGAAGCCTGGTAGTGAAATACCAGAGCTGGTTGAGAGTTTTGCAGATATCAGAATCTCAGAAGAGCCTTCAGAAGCTGAACCCAGTTCAGGTTCTGATGAAGGTTCAGAAGCTGAAATCAATGAAGATTCTGAGAAACTCTCCAGCAATGACACTACTCCTGATGCTAATCAAGAACAGCATGGTTCTGAACAAATCCCTGGTGGCCCTTCAGAAGCTAATCCACCCAGAACCTCATTCAAGTACAAGTCTTCACATCCTGAGGAGTTGATCATTGGAAACAAGAACAGTCCAAGAAAGACAAGATCAGCATTCACTCAGAATGAGTCCATGCTTGGTCTGCTATCCATGATTGAACCCACAACTACTGATGAAGCACTTGCTGATGATGGTTGGATTGTAGCAATGCAAGAAGAGCTGAACCAGTTCCAAAGGAATGATGTGTGGGATCTTGTGGCAAGACCTGATCAGAAGAACATCATTGGAACAAAATGGGTGTTCAGGAACAAGCTCAATGAACAAGGAGAAGTGATCAGAAACAAGGCCAGATTAGTAGCTCAAGGGTACAGCCAGCAAGAAGGAATAGACTACACTGAAACTTTTGCTCCAGTAGCAAGACTGGAAGCAATCAGGTTACTTCTTTCTTATGCTATTAATCATGATATCATCTTGTATCAAATGGATATTAAGAGTGCTTTCTTAAATGGTGTGATTTCTGAAGAAGTGTATGTCAAACAACCTCCTGGTTTTGAAGATGTAAAATATCCAAACCATGTTTTTAAACTTAAGAAGTCCTTGTATGGTCTGAAACAAGCTCCCAGAGCTTGGTATGAAAGACTAAGCAACTTCTTAACTCAAAATGGTTTTGTAAGAGGTCAAGTTGACAATACACTCTTTAGAAAAACTGTTAAGAAAGAAATCTTAATTGTACAAATCTATGTTGATGATATCATATTTGGTTCTACTAATGCCTCCCTTTGCAAGGAATTCTCTAAGTTAATGCAGGATGAATTTGAAATGAGCATGATGGGTGAGCTGAAATTCTTTTTGGGAATTCAAATCAACCAATGCAAAGAAGGTGTGTATGTTCATCAGTCCAAATACACCAAGGAGCTTCTGAAGAAGTTCCAGTTGGATGATTGCAAGCTGATGACAACACCAATGCACCCTACCTGCACTTTAAGCAAAGAGGACAATGGCACTAAGGTAGATCAGAAGCTGTACAGAGGTATGATAGGTTCTCTCCTATACTTAACTGCTTCTAGGCCAGATATTTTATTTAGTGTATGTCTGTGTGCTAGATTCCAATCAGATCCTAGAGAATCTCATATGACTGCTGTCAAGAGAATCTTCAGGTATCTGAAAGGTACAACTAATTTGGGACTTCTGTATAAGAAATCTCTAAATTATAAGCTAGTTGGATTCTGTGATGCTGACTATGCTGGGGACAGGATTGAAAGAAAGTCCACCAGTGGAAACTGTCAGTTTCTTGGTGAGAATCTGATATCCTGGGCCAGCAAGAGACAAGCAACCATTGCTTTGTCAACAGCAGAAGCAGAATACATCTCAGCTGCAAGTTGTAGCACACAACTGCTCTGGATGAAACATCAATTAGAGGATTATCAGATTCATGCAGACAATATTCCTATTTACTGTGATAATACTGCTGCTATATGTCTGTCTAAAAATCCAATTCTGCACTCTAGAGCCAAGCACATAGAAATAAAACATCATTTTATAAGAGATTATGTTCAGAAGGGTGTTTTAGATATTCAGTTCATTGATACTGATCATCAATGGGCTGACATATTCACAAAACCCCTAACAGAAGAAAGATTCAATTTTATTAAAAAGAATCTGAACATGCATTTTATCTCTTGAAAAATGTGCTTGAATCTGAATGTATTCCTTGATTCTGAGTTTATCATAAGCTAAGACTTATCAAACACTCATCTTCTGAGAGTTTGAATAAAGTTAAGACTGAAAAACTTCAGAATCTGAAGGATCAGAACCTGGATTTTCTGACTTCTGAATCTGATAAAAATCTGATGTTGGTCAGAATCTGATAAGTATAGCTATGGGCAATGATGATTAAAGCTTTGAAAGTTTATACTCTACTCCTTCCAAAGTCATCAAGTAAAAAATGTGATTTTATGCTCTGATACTCATTGTTAAAATTGCTTGACAAACAATTTTCAGTTGGTATCAGTTGTTTTCAAAATGTTTAGCACAGACACATTTTAAAAGCCATCAGTGTTTCAGACATGTTCAGTTTCAAGAACTCTTTTCATCTTGGTATCAGTCTTTAGAAATGTTTTTATTTGGTATCAGACTCTGAGTTAAAACCTTTAGCTGGTATCAGACTCTGAAATAAATCCTCAACTGGTATCAGATTCTGATATAATTCTTTAAAGCAAGCTCAAAATTGCTCTGATACTGAACACTTCTTGAGAAGTTTTGCTCTGATACTGAACACAACTGGTTATCTTGCTCTGATGCTAAACCAGTTTGTACTGAACAAGTAATGTCTGAACACAGAATGACCTGATCAGAAGCATCAAACTTTTTCTGCTTCTGAACAGCATTCTATTTTTATTTACAGTCATATACTCATTGTAAATCAAGTAGGCTCTGATGATTATCATTGCTACTTGGTCATCCATATGATTGCACAAATATCTCACAATCTTGGTTAGTTCAACCCCCCCAAGTTCTGAATCCTTTTGAAATTCTTTTAAACTTGGTGTTAGAACTGCTTTCAAACTCTTTCAAAAAGGGGGAAACTGAACTGCTTTGATACCTGCTTTCAAACTCTTTTCAAATCCTTTTCTGCTCTGATTCAGATATCTTCAAACTCTCTTGACAAAGGGGGAGAAATTTTTCTGTCTTAAGGGGAGAAAGTTGCACTTTTTGTTGATGACAAAAGGGGGAGAAAAGTAAAACAAGTATTAAAGCACCTGAGCTCAAATAAGTTAAAATTGTCAGAAGTTAAGCCTATTAAAGCTCTGATACAATTGTTAGGATTAAGTTCTGATACAATTGTTAAGCTAGCTCTGATACTGATCAGTTAAGCTAAGTTAAGCTCTGATACATTGTTTGACTAGCTCTGATACATTTCTGACAATATTTAACTTATGAGAACTGCTTTTTAATTCTTAGCCTTTGAAGTGAAATTCTGGCTCTGATATATTCTGTGAGATATATATAACTCTCAGTGAGTAAATAGAATTTAAAATAACTTGGATAAGACTCAGGGAGCTTACAAAACTCATCCTGTGGATTATCAGACTTAGGGGGAGAGCTTACAAACCTCAGAACCTGAAGTCAACAAGTCATTTTGAATTCTGAGTGTAAATTTCATCATATTGTCTTGAGATTAAGTCTAATTAACATGGATAAGAATCAAGGGGAGCTTACAAACCTAACCTTGAGGATTGTCAGACCTAGGGGGAGCTTACAAACCTCTCCTGAAGTCAGATTGTTAATTGAACTTAATAACAATTCTGAAATTTTCACATTTGTGTTCTTAACTGAACTTAATTAACTTGGATCAGACTCAGGGGGAGCTTACAAACCTCACACCCTGCAGTTAACTTGTTAATTAAGTTAACAACAATTTTCTGTTTTAATACTTATGTTTGTCATCATCAAAAAGGGGGAGATTGTTGGAACAAAATGTGTTTAACAAGTCTCTCATAAAATAAGGGGGAGATTGTTGAAACATTTATGTGTAAACATATCTCTCTTTATGGTTTTGATGATAACAAAGTATTAAAGAGAAAATTGGTTATTTGCTAATGCTTTGTTCAAGTGTTTCAGAACCACATGCTTAATTAGTATTGATTGATAATGGTTATGAAGAACAAGCTAAAGAGCAAGAAGGAAAGCCAAGAAGCAAGGTTGCAAGGCTAAGAGGAAACTGGTCCTGAAGAAGTGCTCCTGAAGTGAAGCCTCTGAAGTGGTCCTGAAGAAATGCTCCTGAAGTGCAACTTCTGAAGACTGGGTGCTTCTGAAGAAGTCAACGCAAGTCAACGTCTGAAGCCAGCTTCTGATCCGTACAAAGGGAGCTTCTGATCACTGTTCACTGAGAAGCTTCTGAAGCTGATATGGCATGGATTTTGACCAGTACTGTGCGCATTTAATGCCTGGAGGTGTCAGAACAACTCAATGGAACAGTTGTCTCCCTGACCCAAACATTCTCCAGTTTTTAAGGTAGACCAATTCAAATATGGCACCTGCCCTGTTCTGACAGAAAAAGTGCAGCACACATTTGCAGCAACCTAGCCCAATTGCAACGGCTAATTTCCTGATTTCCAGCAAATCTCCAACAGCTCTATTTTCATCTATAAAAGGAGGGAGATTTGAAGAAGAAAAGTGTGAAGACTCTTTGAAACGCATTGCTGAAACTCTGCCCTGTTTTCTGTGTAAAAACTGTCAAAGTTCAAATCTCTTAGAAATTCTTCAGTCTTTGTAACTTAGAATTTCTAAAGGTTAAGAGTCTTAACCTGTGTTGTATTAATAGAACACCTCTGATATTTGATCAAGTGTTCATCCCAAACTCCTTTACTTGTAAACCAGTTTGGTCCCTTAAGTCTTAGTCTGTATACTAAGCAATTGTAATCTCATTCCTTTGTGGTCTGAGTCAGAAGCCTCTTGTCTTAGTGACTTGAGCATTGGGAAGTCTCTTGTCTTAGTGACTTGAGCAATTGGAAGCCTCTTCCTTGGTGGTTGAGCATAGAAGCCTCTTTCTTTGAGATTGAGCAACTGGAAGTCTCTTCCTTAGTGGTTGAGCAAATTGTAATCTTTGGATTATAGTGAAACTCTCTTGTTGGATTATAATTTTGTGTGTCTCTCTTTCCCTTACTCCTTAACTTGTTTTAATCCGCTGCATTTAACTTCTGATATCTGTTCAGAACTGATTATATCAGCTTCTGAACTGAACCTTAAGTTCTGATACGAAAAAGAACAAGTTTTAGAGTCACACAATTCAACCCCCCCCCCCTTCTTGTGTGTTTGTTTTTCTCACCTTCAGTATTAACTTTCTCAGTTAAAGGTCCTATAGTACCTACAAAATGAATAAGAACAGAAAGACACAGAGTGTAAACTGCATCCTCTTCTCCAATTTCTGCCAGATTATTATCATCAGTGTCATCCATAGCTTTAGTATGGGTAAGAATTTCTTGACGTTCATCTTGAGTGAGATAATTGTCCCACCAACCTTTTATAGTACCAATAAATCCTGCTGTTATAAAATTAGCAACAGTACGATCACTATTTCCACTCTGCTTACAGATAGTGGAATACATAAGCATTCTATGAATGACTTTAAGAACTTGGGAGTCATTAAGACCATCAATATTCCATTCATAAATGGCTCTACCATTATAATTAATTTGAAGGAAATCATCTTCTTCAAAAAGAATATCTTGAGGGGAAGGTCTTTTATAGTAATATTTTCCCAAACTTTTTTGAGGATGTTTTTGTAAATTAACAGGATTAATGTCAGGTCTATTAACCTCATAACTTTGATCTCTAAACATAGCAGTTAAATCATCAATATTATTGATTTTATCATCATCAGATATCTCTGGTATATCTACTCTAGATATATCAATATTATTGATTTGCATCTTTTTAAGTTTTCCTTCGAGAATACTAATAAATTCACTAGTATCGTTCTCTAATTTAAAACCTTTCATTTTAATAGGAGGTTGTATTAAGGGAATTTCCTTAACTTTCTCTATAGGTTTAGAGGTAGATGCTATAGCAGTAGTAACAGGTAAATCAAGCTTTTTAATAATGATCTTTTGTTGATCATTTATTTTTTCCAAAATAATTTTTTGTTCTTTTTCTTGATTTTGCTGTTTATCAAGTTTTTCCAAAATAATTTTTTGCTGACTTGATTGACTTTCAAGAAGAGTCTTCAAATAAACAAGATCTTTTTCAAGAGATATATATTGATCTCCAAGACTAGTTAAAAAGGCATTCGTATAGTTTTGAGCCTTTATAATATCATTTAATTCTTGAAGAGTACTTGTTATTTTGACAAAAGCATTGTACACATTAGCAACAATATTTTTTCCTAAAATAATTTCTTGTTCAGGAGGAAAAGGAGACTGTATAGTATTTCTATCACAAGCCTTAATCCAGGGCTTGGTTTTTAAAACTAAAATTTTTTGTTTAGTCTTTCTGATTAAATAATCATAAAACCAGGTAACAAAAGGGATAAAACTTTTATCTCTATTAAGTTCTTTATAAAACTTTTCTTTGAACAAATCTTGTTGTTCCTTATCAAACTTCTTAAAATACCAAGATCTAAATTTTTTATATCTAGGTAATTTAAATTCATCATTGATGAATCTTCTGAAATCACTTCCTGGACTACAATCCATGAAAACTCATTTCAGATTGCGTAGGAGATTTTCTACTATAAATTCCTTGAGGAATATTGTTGTCACTAATAACAATATGTTCGACAGTTTCATTATCAAAATTTTCTTTGATTTGGGAAGTAGACATTCTACTGGAGAAATTTGAAGCTTCATTAGCCGTATGATATCTAGAAGAAGTAGAAGATAAACTTCTAGGAATTCTAAAGGATCTACTTGAAGCAAATCTAACTTCAATATCACCTTCAGTATTTTGAATAATTTGATCAATATTATTATTGATAATTGGTTCAGGATTGGTTTCCTGAGGAAGATTCCAACTTTTAGGAAAGTTTATTTCATCCCACCTTATCAACCTATTAGTGGCAACGTTAGTTGTAAGAAGGTTAGTATTAACTAACGTAGTGGTTCCAGGGAAACTTATTTGTTTAACTTCAGGATTGAGTGTGTTAATAACTTTATAAAAGACTCTATAACACACAGCTATTATTTCACTTCCAGGTTTAAAATTATAACCAAAAGTATGAACTTTAAGTTCCATAGCATCATAAAGATTTTCATCTGTCATAGACAAAGTTAAATTAGGTTTAACATCAAACCAAATAGGTCCATGACAAAGACTGGTTTCTATAACTCCAGCTAGAGATTGTTTGAAATCTCCACATCTACTGTCTCTAACATAAGCCATAAGACTGGCATTTAATCCTAATAAGGTTAAGGGTCTAAAAGAGACTTGTATTAATCCAATATGGACGTAATTATAAGTTAAAAAGGTTTTTAAATCCTTTTTATTTAACAATCTTATTGTTTGGTCAGTACCCCTAATACGGATAGTTTGTTCCATCTTTTTGATGGCAAATCTAGATGCTATATCAAATTTTCCAAAATTATAAATTTGGTTTGAAGGAACGGACGGCATAATCCATTTATTAATTTTATCCAAAGATTGAGGATAATCTATAAGATTTTGGTTTTTAACCAAATCATTATCTGAAACAACAGATGAGGTATCTTCCATGAAGATAACTATAAAGAGTGTTATGGTTTACTGATTTAGCTAGAAAAATTAAGTAAGAAATTGATATCTAAAATTAGTCTCAAAATATAAAAACAAATAGAAATTGTACAGAGAAACAATGATTCATAAGAAGTGCTGGTAGAAGACAACGCCTAAAAATTGCCAAAACCCTACCACGGGACAAAACGGCTACACGCGTTGATAAGCCAGCCATGAATTATTGTTCAATAACAACATCATTTGTTCTTATAGAACAAAACTAATATTGCATATATACTTCTTACATAATTATAATAACCAGATCAATAGACCATAACAACAAATTAGTTACACATAAAAGTATATACCTGAATCGTCAAAATATATATATATATATATATATATATATATATGAAAAAACTAATTTGTGTCCTTGATGCATAAATTAATATACTAAATGTAGAAGTTTTTGAACTAGTTAAAAAAGTCCTGTACTACAGACATAAACCTTTTGAACTAGTTAAAAAGTCTATATCTTATCAATCAATGAACTAGTTGAACAAATTTGCTGCCTTTTTGTTTTAGATATATTAATTGCGAAATTTATCTGTTACTAGTTCAAAGTAAATGTCTTTCATAAAAAATTGCAAAAAAAATAAAACTAAATTATACGAGCACATGGGAGAAAAAATTGCGAAGATGAAAATGTTACACTAAAAAAATATTTCAATTGAGTAATGCTAACAACATATTTTTTCTAACACTCTCTAAAACATTTATGTTTTTATTGGATGAGACTTATGTGAATCTTGTGCTTTAAAAATAAATCTCAAATAAAGTGGTGTTACACCCAATAAAAAAGTGGATGTTAGAGAATGTTAAAAAAGAGTGTTTATAACACTCATTTATTCCCATTTATATATGAGTTATTCTATTATGTGCAAATTTGCACATGTTAGAAAGATTAAAAAAAAGCAAGTTTGCATTGAATCTGATACATTTCATATTAAATATGTATCTTTTTAGTAAATGTTGGAACATTGGTATGAGATTGGAAGGAAATTGGAAGATTAAATATCAAGTAATAAGACTTTGAGCTAGTGTGATGTGAATTGAAAAATAGAGAGTGAGGTCCCACATAAAATAGAATACACACAATAGTAGTGTTTAAATTGCTGTATTTAATTTTAAATACTTGCTAATGATAAAAAATAATAGTAATTATTATTTTTATTCGTGGATATTAATTCCCATAAATTTAGCTTATTTTGGATGTGATAAGAATAAAAATTCAACTGAGTTTCCTATTTTTCCTTCATTCATATCCAATGAGTTTGTTTCCTCTACTTTTGTGGGTTTGTCTCTTTTTGAACATATCCACAGATATTGTTGAACTGATTAGTGGTTAAATTTCATTTTGATCGTATCCATTAGAGTAATTGCTGCCGCAACTTTAGCTAAAATAGTTACAAAATCTCTATATAAATAGAGGACTCCACTCAATTCAAAAATTACACCAAAGAGTTATATTGAGTTGTCGAGAACTCTTTCTTTCTTCTCCCTTCAACTTGTGTTAAAGAGCTATTCTTCTCCTCATCTCCTTCTTCTGTCCCTTCAGAATTAAGAGTGTTCTTAAGACCTTAGTCCCTATTCGGTATAATGACCCTTCAAAATTAAGAAATGTCTTAAGAACATAGTCTTTTCGATAATATATGTCCCTTTAGAGTAAAGAGTGTTTTTAAGATCATAGTCACTTTTTGGAATAATAATGTCCCGTCAGAATTAGGAATGATATTAACAGTATATAAATATTCTTTCAAATATTTTTCTATTTTTGGAGGAGTTAAAAATCAGAATGGTGGTATCTCCATATTTGAGTGGTCATAGTGCCATATTGATATTTTGGCGAACTTAAAGGTTAGAATGGTGATAACAACATATTTGAGTGGTCTTAGCACCATAATAGAGTGGTCACAATACCATATTAGAATTGTTTTAGTATTAAAGAGTGGTCTTAGTACCATATTGAAGGTGTAAATCTCGAACGGTTTTCTACAGTGCAGTAGTTAACCGCACAGTTGTAGTTGTGCTTGTTTTATCCTGGAGACGGCGTGATTGATAGTCTGTCTTGCACAATTTTGAGCATTGTCACGAAACGTCTTAAAGAGAGCGACCTGGTTGTGACTCAACCTAGTAACAACTTCGGTAGATATTCTTTTTCAAAATAGAATCTGGAAATCCAAATACAACAGTTTGAAAATCCAAAAAAACAATAGTAAATAATTGTTCTTTTTCAATAAAAAGTTTCCACTTTTAGTTATATAAACATATGCAATATTGCACATATTATACAAACTCTATATATATCTTCTCATGGTAGAGTAAGGAGTAAGAATTACAATGAATTTGTTTACTTTAGAAATTTGTTTGATATAAGTACAGTCACACAAGACAAACATAAACCAGCCCACTCTCAGAGATTTCAAAACAAAGACAAGAATCGTGTAACTACCTTAGTATTCTAAGCTTACTTTATTAATTAATCTTAATTAAATTTGTCAGTTTTCTCGATGTGGGGTCTTCTAACTTGGCCTCCCCCAAAAGCAAAACATAAAGAGGAATTTTGATATTTTTCTTAGATGTGGGGTCATCTAACTTGGCCTCCACCCAAAAGCAAAACTATATATATATCTCAAATATGCTTCCGATAATCAGTTTGATTTATGTCAATTACCTTTAATTCTAAATGGATTAGGTGGACCAACATTGTAGGTGGTCCACCGTGGACATTATTAATTTTTTAATTTCAACCATTTAATCTATTTTTCAAAAGAGGACGGTTAGATTATACAGAAACATTGTATCTAACGGTGCACCACCAACATCTAATTTTATTAACATTGCTTCATTTCTTCCCTCCCCATCTTCTTCATCATCATCATCAAAACATTCATCAGAACAAAATCAAATAACAATAATTATAATTCTAAGCTATCAATTCCAATTAAAATTCCATGAATGTTAACTTTCCAATTTCAATTAAGTAGCAATGAAACCAAAACCAAAAACCAAATTCATAATAAAAAACCCTAAAATTCAAAACAGATAATGAAATTAAAATCAAACAAATTGAAACAAACAATATAACCAACCAAGTACAACAAGATTGAAGAATCCAATTAGCAACAAAATAAAATAAACCCAAAATTCAAAAACACAATCAATGATGAATACAAGAAGATCATAGACAATAATTACCAAAAACAAAATGAAATCGAAAAAATGGCGCAGAAGAAAAACAATTGAAGAGGAAGAAGATGAAAGTGGGTCGAATAGGAGAAGAAGATGAACCTGGAATCATGAAAGAGTAGTTGTTGTGAAAAGGGTAGAATCGAAGTTGTGAGATTATAGAGAGAGAAAGAGAGAGAAGTGAAGGAGAGAGAAAGAGCTGCAACAGAAGAGAGCAAAGACATAACCCAGAAGTTGTGAGATTTTTGTGGCAAATGGCAGGAGTTTCATCAAATATTATTAGGCAACTTCTGGGTCATTGAAAATGAGAAAAAATTAAACCCAGAAGTTGTTGTTTTAAAGTGTTGATGAAGTGTGTTGTTGTTATTGATGATTATAGGTTTTTTTTACTGTTTTTATGTTTTTTTTGCTGGGTTTAGTGCAGATGATTTACGAAGATGGTGATGAAGATGAAGAATACAATGAATGTATTGATGAAGATGGGGATGGAAGAAGATGAAGAAATGTTAATAAAATTAGATGTTGGTGGTGCACTGTTAGATACAATGTTCCTGTATAATTTAACCGTCCCCTTTTTGAAAAATAGATCAAATGGCTGAAATTAAAAAATTAATAAGGTCTACGGTAGACCACCTACAATGTTGGTCCATCTAATTCATTTGGGGTTAAAGTTAACTCACATGAATCAAACTGACTGACAGAAGCATATTTGAGAGACCGAAAAGAAAATTTTTAGAGTTATGGGACCAAAATGAAAACAACAAATAAGTTAGGAGACCAAATGATCAATTAAGCATATATATATATATATATATATATATGAATCTATGATGAATGGCACGGTTGCAACTCTTTATAAAAGAAAAATTATGATTTGATACCTCATGACCAGTAATGAAAGATGGATAGCATTGTTGTAGCTACATGAAAAGGCATAGAATCATCCAAACGTTAGTTGATTGAGGGTAGATATTGTTGATCCTTATTGAAATGCCCCATCCTTCATATTTATCTTTAGTAAGAAGAGGTACGTGCAAAGTAGTGTATTCACGTATTACCATCTTTAGGAGAGATCTAACCATTTGCTTGATACCAAATGTCAAGTACAATGAAATATTTATAATACTAATAGATAACTATAGGCACACTTCTAGGAGCTTTTTTTTTAAAGCCAAATTAGTTAGTCAATTGAAAATGACATTCAAAAAAATCAAACTTTAAATCTTGTGAAGAGTAAACTTCAAGATCTTAAACCAACACCACTAGACCAACTCATATGAGTTTAAAAGCGTTCTATATTAATACACACTTCTTTATAATTTAATCACTTCTAGATTTTACTTGAGAAATTTTTAGAAGTTCTAAACTTATCTAATTTCAATTAATTTTTTTTAAATAATCTAATTTCAAATTATTATTAACATATCCATTTATATACAGAAGATTAAAGATATGCATTGTTTATTAAAATTATTTTTCAACGACATTCAAATAATAAGTGAAAACTCTTTAATTTTCCACGTTATTCTTTACATTTCTTAAATATAAAACGAAATGCAAATGTGCAATCAAATTTTAGATCAAATACATCAATTTTTTTAAAACAATAGATTGTTTTGTCAAAATATACTTGTAACAAAAAAAATTCTTCTGATTTCAATTAAAAAAACAAACTCGAGTGAGACACCCAGCACGTGCCAGATACCAAAACAACGGTCCAGATGAAAAAGCACTAACGAAATCCAACAGCCATAAACTCATTCGGACAAACTATCACTTATCGACTAGCAACGGTTCAAAACACTCCACGTGTCCAAAAGATAAACGTTATTAACCCTTCTGATCCAACGGACCCTGCTCATTACCTCCCAAAACTACAAACCCCTCCAGTTCCCGTTCCCAATTCCCCCTCGCCGGCACAACCACCGTCACCACCGCCAACGCCACTCCTCCCTCACACACCACCATAAATCCTTCAGTTCCAACGTTCTTCAATTCCACGAAGAAACTGAGTCAACTAGATTGTATCCTCTCTCTGAAAGCAACTGCAGAGACTAATCCTTCAACCTGGTAGAAACTAATCAAAGTAAAATCACACCAACACTTCAATTCCAGGATTCTGGTGAGTTTTTTCCGAACAAAGTGATTCAATTTTGCAGGAAACCGAGTCAACGCAATCCGAGTTCAATTCGTGACTCGCCGGCGGTGAACTCGGATTCGAGTTTTACGTCAGAAAGTTCAAGATGGCGGATTCCGACAACGACTCCGGCGGACCACACGGCGGAGGATCAAACGCACACGGAAGTGAGATGTCACCACGAGAACAAGACCGATTCCTTCCAATAGCAAACGTAAGCAGGATCATGAAAAAAGCACTTCCAGCGAACGCAAAGATCTCAAAAGACGCAAAGGAAACAGTTCAAGAGTGCGTTTCAGAGTTCATCAGCTTCATCACCGGCGAAGCCTCCGATAAGTGTCAACGTGAGAAGCGGAAGACGATCAACGGTGACGATTTGCTTTGGGCGATGACGACGCTGGGATTTGAGGAGTATGTTGAGCCGTTGAAAGGTTATCTTCAACGGTTTAGGGAGATGGAAGGAGAGAAGACGGTGGGGGCGCGTGATAAAGACGCGCCACAAGGTTCTAATAGTGTGAATAATAGTTCTTTTGAGAGTGGTGGTTATGGTGGTGGTGGAATTATGATGCATCAGGGACACGTGTATGGTTCTGGTGGTGGTGGGTTTCATCAAGTTATGGGTAAGGGTGGGCCTGGGTATCCTGGGCCTGGGTCTAATACTGGTAGGCCCAGATAGACATTTCTTAAGGGGGAATCTTCTTTTCCCACCCATCCGTGTTTTTTAAAAACCGCTTTCATCTGGATTTATCCATTCGAACGGAAAACCAATATTTTTTTGGATTTACGATCCGAGAAAAAACAGTGCGGGTTAAAGTACTCTTATATAGGGAAGAAGAACTCTTCCTACTGAAAAAACTGTTTTTGTGTCGTTCGCATGTGTATTTTGAGACGAATCAAGAGTTTTTGTGTTGTCTGGATATATATTTTCGAAAGCATGAGTGGTTTTTAAAAAAATGTGGGTGGATAAAGTTACATATTTGATTTATGGGGAGGAAATTTCCACGCTCTCAATTTCACTCCAGATGTACACATTCGGAAAAAGTGAATTTTGTGTTATTTGAAAGTATACTTCAAAAAATATGTGATTTTTTAGAAATGTAGGGTAAAGAAAGTTGCTCCTTTGATTTATGTGTATGGTGTGACCATGTTTAGTTATTGATATATTGTTATTAGTTAATAATGATAATGATAGAGTTGGTTTGTGGATTTGTGTTATGATATCATTGGCATTATGTAAAGTGAGGCACACTCCTAAGCCAAGACAATCTGTAATTGTAATTTTAATTTTAATTTTGACTGTTGTAGTGTTGTACAATAGAAATATTTTATTGGTATTGTATCACATTTACGCTGGTCAAATCTTTGTCTATGTAATTGACTTCAGTTGCATTTTTTAGGTTTCTATAGTGAAAGTGATTTTAAGATTCATATGTCAGTGTTTATTATGTAAAATGAAAGACAAGAGGCTACTAATGTTTGTTTCCATTTATTACCAAGGTTGGTCTCATTTTCATTTGCATTTTGATTTTCTGTTAAGATTGTTGAAGACGTTGAATGATAATAAATGTAGACAGGTCTTACCAATAGTTGCAAGAAGAATGTAAACATACCAGTTGCATTCGAAACAATGCCTCATAATGGTAATGAGGATACATGAACATAAAAAAAAAAAAAAAAAAAACTCACTCCCAGTATTGACTATTTTTGTGGCTACTCTTTGTCAATTTGTTATAGGCAATCTGAAACTAGTGTGCTTACCACCATCATTATTTTGAGTGAGTGTATCAAGTTTGACCCTTTTTTTTGTCAATAATTGAGCATCTGGTTTGGATCATGTTCATCGAATCTGCATTTATATTGCGAATTGGAAGACCAAATCATGAATTGGTCATATTATTAATTGTAAGATAAATTAATTAATGATAAAAAAAATGACATTTTTAACTACAAATAAATGACATAGCAAAATTATATAAGTCGAAATATTATATCCAAACATTAAAATAATTCATTATTCAAATCATAAATCAAATGGTGAAAGAAAATTGAATAAAGGTTCCCTAAAAAAAATTGAATAAAGGTACAAAGTTTACAAAATAAGTAAATAAGAGGCAAATGCTCATTGTTACAAGCAATACTTTAAAGAAAATCGACGAAAGATGTTGAATGACTTACTCTACCCACAACATTCGAAAGATGTTGAATGGCTTAAAAACAAAACGAATTGTGTGATTCGCGATTTTTATATTCGTACTAAATAACATTGCTCAAAATAATATTTGTTACACAAATACACAAAGTTTATTTAGTAATTTGTTAGAATGATTAAGACTCATCATAGCGAATTAGAATTCACCATAATCAATCACAATTCAAGATAAAATTCATGTCCAAAATAAATACACGCTAAGGCTTTATATTGAATGTTGTTATCTTCGTAATATCCATCATTCTCCATTATTATAACTGAAATATCATTCACATGTATCATGATATACTAATAATAACCATTGTTCAATATCCCACAAGTACAAAAACTATCCATCAGAATGATGCAACTTGCCAATTTCGGTAGGTTAGTCTATATAGAGGTTTGCTTCAGTTGGTTTTAAATGGGGCATCCGTAATTAGACAATAGGTTGAACCTCTCGGATTAGTCAGTCATTGAACCGGATGCCGAATTTAAAAAATAAATAAATAAAAATGATGCAACTAAAAATTACTTGTCGGATGTCAATTTCGGTGGATTAGTCTATATCTAACTTTTGATGTTAGAGTTTATGTTGAAGGATTTGTGAGAGAAATTTCCAAAATATATTTGGAAAGTTGCAATGGTTAAATAGAGACATTTTAGAGAAAATGTGTAATGCTTGACAATTGAAGCAATGTGATTATGTAACCATTCATGAACAAACTCTTCAAAAGAGTTGTTTCTCTTCTCCAAAGGACATAAGTTTCTTTATAAATAGAGACATTATGGAGGCAGAAAAGAAGTCAGAAATATAGACAAAAAATTACATTGTTGTGTGTCAGAATTCTGCAGAAAATAATATTAAATCATTCTTTCTTTTCTCTAGTGCACGAGGGAAATTGATAGAACATTATTCTGTAAACTACCATCGTATCCTGAAGGGGATTCGCTGATATACCCTTTTGTATCCGGTTGACATAACTGGTGGGGGCGAATCGAACCTAAAGGTTAGTGTGTCTCACGCATGCTTTGAAATTTAAGTGCACTTCATCATGTTCATCTTCATCATCTTCTTGGTTAAGTTCTTGCAGCAGACCCCCAACATAGGTTCTAACAAGATTCTCCAATTACTTTTTCAATTCCTTTCTTCTGTACCATTGCCGATGTTGGTACCAATATACCAAAAATTACTTTCCAATAAAATTTAAACCCTTCATTTACGAGACTAGATGGCATTAAAGCCAAAACATATAAATAATGAATCCGCAAAAGAAATCTCACCAGCCTCTCAGGCAGAAACATGAGAAACGTAATACCAACTAAATATTTCTTTTTGACAAAAACAATCATAGTATTCGTAAGGCTCAATCCCGAATTAAAAGAACATGATGTGGAGGGGAACCCCCAAACATAAATAAAAACTACTAGGACATTGGCCAATCCAATATCTAAATCCTAACAATCAAACCAATAACTTTTGGACTAAAAAATCATGCATTCGAGCCCCATAAGATAAACGAGATATCAACAGAATAAATACCTCCGCTACTGTTGAATTCCATTTGGCTAGTTATATACTAGACAAGAGCAAAAGACAGAACTAGAGATGGATACAGCATTAATCAGAAAAATAAATAGAATTTTCAAGCTCTATCAAAATGTTGGGAAGAAAACATCGAAAGAAAGATGGGGATAATGTTACAACAGTGAGCCGATTAAAAAGGACACATCACCAACAACCTCATCTAAATTACATCATTCAAACAAAAAGTTCTAAACATTCTGTTAATTAATCTTGAATTTTTGGGAAGAGGCTGCTGCACTTGAAACCTGAAATGATTAATGGTTATGCACGAAAACTCAAAGCGTATGGGGTTGCCACACTAACCTTTAGGTTCGATTCGCCCCCACCAATAACTTTATATTGGATGCAATAGGAATGTCCAGCGAATCCCCTTCAGGATACTATGAGTTCCTTGATGTGTATTGCACAATCACACCAAGCGTATCTCCTAACAATATTTGACAGAAATATGTTTCCAACAATTCACTCATGCATTAGAGAATTGATGGATGATTTAGAGTATGAGAATGAGGGAGAATTTGGTTGTAATTGATGTCAAAAACGTGCTCCTTCTGATACACAAATGCCATGCATTTATAGTGCATCATATGCCCCTTCATATGAGAGAATGCAACTTTTAATCAAAAGTTACAACCATATACATTCAACCTTTGGTTTGAATCAATGCAATGATTCATGATTTATCAGTAAATGATAACTTCCCAATGTATACAAGTCATTCCCATGAAGAGTTACAACTTTTGGAACCCAAAACTATGAGAAAAAGTGCAGAAAAACACATCCAGTCCCGTGGTAATCGATTACCATATGCAGGTAATCGATTACCCAAAGTCTCTGTTTACCGTTTGCAAATTTTGCTTGATGTAATTGATTACATCAATATGGTAATCGATTACCATGTGTAATTTTCAGTTTTTCAGTTTTTCTCACCTATTTTGGAAATCTCCAACAATCCCCCACCATTTTCAAAATACTAAATCCCATAAAACTGGAAATTCCATGGTTTCAGATAATGGTATCTCACGATTTGAACCATTACTTAGTAAATTAAGTTTTCGCTCATTCCCAAATAGTATGGTAGGCAAGCTTTGAACCAACTATTCATTAGAACAAGTGTACATAATTTACACATAGAATCTCAATATCATTAATAAAGAGAACTGTAAGATGACACATTAATAAGGCCTTGTGTCATATATCCCTTTTCATGAAAACTTAAGAGTCAAGCCCTTGAACTCCGTGAAGCGGCCAAACTTCATTCTCACATAGGTAGACTATATCGGAAATGCCCCATAAGTATGCATTTCAGCAAATGTATGCTATATGTCCATTAAGAGAAAAATCTCAACCTACCATTTTTTAATCTTATGGTCCAAGTACTTTTAACCTTGGGATGTATCTATTAACAAGTACTTCAATTACTCTAATAATGTACTTTCACCATTGAACCCAAGACTTGATGTTACTCAAGTGTGGGTTGAGTTTCCATTATTGGTAATCAATTAGATATGGGCTTGAGTCCCATCCCCAATGATGTCTTCAACACCATGTCTCTTGTCAAACCTTTCGTCAAAGGATCTGCAAGATTCTTTTCTGTTCTTACGAACATGATGGATATTACTCCATTAGAAATCAAGTCTCTTACATAGCTATGTCTTAAACCAATATGCCTTGATTTCCCATTGTATACTTGACTATAGGCCTTTGATAGTGTGGATTGACTATCACAATGTATGGATACTGGTGCCATTGGCTTTTGCCAGACTGGTATCTCATACAACAAATTCCTTAGCCATTCTGCCTCTTTACTTCCTGCAGCCAATGCAATAAATTCTGCAGCCATGGTGGAGTCGGCAATGCATGTCTGTTTCTTTGAACCCCAAGAAACTGCACCTCCACCAAGGTTGAAGATCCATCCACTTGTGGAAGCATGATCCTCAACATAAGTTACCCAACTAGCATCTGTGTATCCTTCCAAAACTGAAGGGTCTCCACGACACGTTAAACAATAATTCATTGTTCCTTTCAAGTATTTTAATACTCGTTTCACAGCATGCCAATGTTCTTTACTTGGATTGCTAGTATACCGACTTAACCTTCCAACAGCATATGCTATATCAGGTCTTGTACAGGTCATGGCATACATCAAGCATCCGATTACTTTTGCATATTCAAGTTGTGCCACCGGACAACCTTTGTTTGGTTGCAAACTAACAGTTTGGTCAAATGGGGTAGAGACCGGATTACAATCTAAATGATTGAATTTCTGAAGCACCTTTTCTATATAATGAGATTGGGATAAACCAATGTGGTTACCATCTCTTATGATTTTAATTCCTAAAATCACATCTGCTTCGCCTAAATCTTTCATATCAAAATTTTTGGATAAGAAAGCTTTAGTCTTTTCTACCTCATCTAAACTTGTGCCAAAAATTAACATATCATCTACATATAAACAAATCATGACACCTTTTCCATTGTGGAATTTACTGTAAACACACTTGTCAGATTCATTTATAATGTATCCATTGGCTAACACAACTTGATCAAATTTTTGGTGCCATTGTTTGGGTGCTTGTTTCAACCCATATAAAGACTTAGTTAATTTACACACTTTATCTTCTTGACCTTTGATCACAAACCCTTCTGGTTGTTTCATATATACCTCTTTATCCAACTCTCCATTTAGGAAAGCAGTTTTAACATCCATTTGATGGATAACAAACTTATGGATGGATGCTAGTGCAATTAGCACTCTAATTGATGCAATTCTTGCAACAGGTGCATATGTATCAAAATAATCAATTCCTTCTTTTTGTGTAAACCCTTTGGCAACTAGTCTAGCCTTGAATTTATCAATGGTACCATCAACTTTCATTTTCCTTTTAAAGATCCATTTACAACCTATTGGTTTGGATCCGGGTGGGAGATCTACTACTTTCCAAGTTTTATTACCCATAATTGAATCCATTTCTTCCTGGATAGCTTCTTTCCAAAAGGCTGAATCTTGAGACTTTATAGCCTCTTCATATGTCACTGGATCACTCTCAAGGTTAAAGCAAATTGGTCCATAACTATTTATGGATGTACCAGTTCCTTCTATAAGAAACATGAAGAAGTCAGGTCCAAAATCTTTTTCTTTTCGGATCCTCTTACTCCTTCTAAGTTCTGAACCATCCAATGTATCTACATTTGATTCATTGTTTTCTAAATTTGGTACATTAGAATGAACAATGTCCTTGGGATAAGAGAATGATTTAAATCTATCTTCTTGAAAAATTGCATCTCTTGACTCAATTACTGTATTGACAGAATATGAGTCATTCGATTCAATAACCAAGAATCTGTATGCTTTGCTATTTTCTGCATAGCCTAAGAATACACATTCAATTCCTCTTTCACCCAACTTCTTTCTTTTTGGTTCAGGCACTTTCACAATTGCTCTACAACCCCAAACTTTTAAATAATTAAGATTTGGCTTCCTTTGTTTCCAAAGTTCATATGGGGTTATTTTGTTCCTTTTGTTTGGAACCTTATTGAGGATATAACATGCTGTAAGCATTGCTTCACCCCAATATCCTTTAGATAATCCAGAATAGGACAACATGGCATTAACCATTTCTACCAAAGTCCTATTCTTCCTTTCTGCTATTCCATTTTGTTGTGGGGTGTGTGGTGCAGTAACTTGATGCACAATACCGGTGGATTCAAAATAACTCGGATGATAGAATTCTCCTCCCCTATCGCTTCTAAAGCATTTAATGAAAGTTTCATGTTGAAGTTCTACTTGTGCTTTAAACATTTTGAATTTATCTAAGACTTCATCTTTTGAATGCATTAAATAAACATAACAAAATCGAGTGCAATCATCAATGAAAGTAACAAAGTACTTTTTACCACCAATGGTGGGCCAACCATGTAAATCACATACATCTGAATGAATTAAATCTAGCACCCTAGAACTTCTTTTAACACTTTTAAAAGGTTGTCTTGTAATTTTAGTCAACATGCAAGTAGTACATGAATCAAAGTTTTTATCAAGATTAGGAATTAGATTTGATTTCATCATATCCTCCAATTTTCTAAAATTAACATGTCCCAATCGCATATGCCATAAATCACAAGACTCAACAATATAAGCAGAAATCATATCATTATTATTAATATTTGCAATATTACATTTGAACATATTCTCACACAAATATCCTTTTCCTACAAACATACCCCCTTTTGAGAGGATAAATTTATCTCCCTCAAATACAGATTTGAACCCATTCTTATTAAGTAATGGTACAGAAATCAAGTTCTTCCTAACTTCAGGAACATAAAATACATCTTTAAGAGTAAGTGTCTTTCCAGAAGTGAATTCAATCTCTATGGTCCCTTTTCCTTGGACTTGCACAGTTGAAGCATTTCCCATGTACAAAACACTCCCATCTTCATTGATGGTCTTAAACAATTCCTTGTTTTTGCACACATGACGAGTAGCACCAGAGTCTATCCACCAAGAATCAACATCTTCAATCATGTTGATTTCAGAAATGACCGCAACAAGATCATCATTTGTTGCACTTGAATTTTTTCCTTTGTTCTTCTTTTTCAAGAACCTGCACTCATTCTTAAAGTGTCCTTCTTTCCCACAAAAATAACATTTACCTTTCTTTTTCTTTTTAATGTTATTACCATTGTGGTTTTGAGACTCATCATTTTCATGATTTCTCTTTTTGGAAGTCTTACTTGATTTTCCCTCTTCCACAACATGCACCTTCTCTTGAGTAATTTGATTTTTAATACCTTCTTGTTTTCGGTATTCTTCTTCTAAACGAAGGTGATTTCCAAATTGCTCAAGAGAGATATCTTCCTTCTTATGTTTCATGGATCGTTTAAAATCTTTCCATGAAGGAGGGAGTTTGTCAATTATGGATGACACAATGATAGTTTCATCCATATGCATGTTATGTTGTTTGTAGTTGTTAAGAATACGTTCAATATCATATAATTGTTCCATAACAGGCTTACCATCTACCATTTTGTAATTATTAAATTGTGAGACAAGGAATTTCTTACTTGTAGCGTCTTCACGCATGTATCTGGTTTCCAATTTGTCCCACAAATCCTTTGCCGATGGGCTGCTCTGGTAGATATCGAACAGAGAATCAGACATGCCATTCAAGATATGTCCCAAGCAGATGTAGTCATCGTTGTCCCACTTCTGTCTCTCTCTGGTCTCAGCAATGGTTTCATCATCTTTCTCCAAGAACGTAAGCCACCTTCAATGTTGTGAGAAGAAACTTCATTTTCTTCTGCCAACGGATGAAGTTTCCTCCATCAAACTTTTCCAACTTAACAAAGTCAGAGGTCATTTCTTTCAATGAAGCAGCCATAAAATCGAACCTAAAGATTGTTAATTAATCTTGAATTTTTGGGAAGAGGCTGCTGCACTTGAAACCTGAAATGATTAATGGTTATGCACGAAAACTCAAAGCGTATGGGGTTGCCACACTAACCTTTAGGTTCGATTCGCCCCCACCAATAACTTTATATTGGATGCAATAGGAATGTCCAGCGAATCCCCTTCAGGATACTATGAGTTCCTTGATGTGTATTGCACAATCACACCAAGCGTATCTCCTAACAATATTTGACAGAAATATGTTTCCAACAATTCACTCATGCATTAGAGAATTGATGGATGATTTAGAGTATGAGAATGAGGGAGAATTTGGTTGTAATTGATGTCAAAAACGTGCTCCTTCTGATACACAAATGCCATGCATTTATAGTGCATCATATGCCCCTTCATATGAGAGAATGCAACTTTTAATCAAAAGTTACAACCATATACATTCAACCTTTGGTTTGAATCAATGCAATGATTCATGATTTATCAGTAAATGATAACTTCCCAATGTATACAAGTCATTCCCATGAAGAGTTACAACTTTTGGAACCCAAAACTATGAGAAAAAGTGCAGAAAAACACATCCAGTCCCGTGGTAATCGATTACCATATGCAGGTAATCGATTACCCAAAGTCTCTGTTTACCGTTTGCAAATTTTGCTTGATATAATTGATTACATCAATATGGTAATCGATTACCATGTGTAATTTTCTGTTTTTCAGTTTTTCTCACCTATTTTGGAAATCTCCAACACATTCTACTACATGATAGACTTCAGCAAGTTCAATCAGTTACATCAACATTGTTGGTTTAATTGTGCACATTAACTAAAAGATAAATGCAAATCAAAAGCTAATAATTCGTCCCTACAAAATAACAAATGTATTTGCGATTTAAGTGGCAGTAACATAAAGAAGACATCATTCATATAAAAAGGAAAAAAAATATTATTGCAAAAATGCAGTAAAACAACAAATATAGAAAAAGAAATAAATTTGAAGATGAGAAAGAGGAGCAAAGAGTTTAGACTTTAAGATCATAGAATTGCAAATAACTTCAAATGTTATTGGAAATATTAATGTTAGCATGTCTACAACATATTTACCTTAGAAGAAGAAAATAATGCTCAATAGATTACAATAACTGTGTTACCTTATTTCTACGGATTCTATGTTCTTAGGAAAAATATCTTATTCCTAAGAGGTCTTCAATAAGTTATTTGTTCCCTTATTTGAATAGGGTTGGATGGTTAACAATATATAGTATTTAGCTTACTTGCTAGTATAAACATGGGTCCATGCTTTCTCTCTTGCATCACATCTTAATACACCATATGAATCTAAGAGAATATAATTGAATGTCACCTTTACTTTTGAGGGAATACAAGGTTTATCAACTCCAAAAGGCAATGGAATCACAAATCATTTAAAGCTCAATGTTTATAAATACATATGCTTAAAACAAAACATAATACTTTCTTTCACAAAAAACAAATGGGCTATTAATATATGGGACCAAAGATAAATGCATACACTAATGAATATAGGACTTTCCTTAAAAAAAAATGAATATAGAACTTTGATATGATCACATATTTAAAAAATCACAAAACATAAAGACACCTCTACCAAAAATACCACAAAGGGGAGAAAAAACAAAAGATAAAATCAGACATATAATAAAACCATAAAACAAACACATTCAAAGTAAAAAAAATAAACAATAAAACAAAAAAAAAAAGTCGCCCTAATTTCCTCAAAAGCCTCTACAATTCGCTCAAAACAAAAGTAAAAACTACTACAAAAAATAAATATTGAAAAATATTTGTTTCCCACTTAACCTTTACACATCAACAGACAACATGCATCTTATAAGCTATAGTTCACTTCTAGTAGGCCTGATCTTAAAATTCTATATTGAGCTTTAAATAAATTATATATTCACAAAACTTCAAAGACTTGATATCTAAAATGCTGATTCATCACATAAGGCAGTATTCAGAACATTCTAAAGCCCACGGAAAATTAACTAACTAAAAACTTCAAAGAACAATCAACAGTAATCTTTTCTATTTTGTTGTCGTCTATGATGAAGGCTTAAGACAGAGTGTAGCTTACAATTATTGTGTATCAATGGAGAATTTCCTTAAAGTAAGGTAGTAAAGAAAAATCATTTAGGATTATACTTTTATTCATCATAACAAGCATTGCATTGCAGGAAACAGGTACGTTGCAAAAAGAACCAATAAAACAAATAGATAAAGCATATGTCTAAAAACTAACCTTTCTCGTAGAAAAAAATCATGCTCCTAACAAAAAGCAACCATGACAAGTGAATCAAATGAAACAGCTGCTTAACAACTTCTGAACCAGAGGTGCACAACCAGAGAATTCAAACAACAATGACAAATCCGAATTTTTTAGGTTACTATTCTTTCCTTCCTCAACAAAAATACTCAGATATAATAAGCAGCATACAATGTTAATCGGAGGTAAGCCGCCTCCTCTTTCCATAATCAGATTCTTTTCTAGAATGATGTTCCTCCTCATGTGTTGATAATCGTGATTTGCTGCAAGTCCTAGAAAATCGTCCCCTATCACATTCATCATCACGCGGTGAGTCATGGTCTTTGTATCTATGATTATCAACAAACTTGTCCCTATCTTCCCTGTGACTGTCACGCTTCCGGCCCCTTTCGGGGTCACGATCATGGTCTCGAGATCTTACACGATCACGGTCCCGAGACCGTTCTCGTCCCATCTCTCTATCATAACGATTCCTTCTTTCTTCGTGGTCATGTCCCACATCTTTTTCTCTAGGTGCTTCTCTCTCATATTCATGCTCCCTATCATCCTTGAACTTTCGTTCAGAAGTACCCGACCAATCCCTCTCTTATCCTCTATATTTTTCTCTCATAGAATTAGGCCAACCAGCTCTATCAGGATTTACCTCACCATACTGATGGTTAAATGCAGCTTCCTCCCAATAACTTGACTCTGCAACCTTGCCACCACCAAGTTCATCACCACCCCATCAACACATATTTGGATCTGGCCACATTCCCATATTAGGACCATACATACCTGATTGTGGGATCATCCCTATAGCATTCATATGCATCCCTCTTCCAAAAAAGCCAGGATTAACATGCCATGCATACCAACGCCAGGGTATTAAGGCAGCATACCAGAAAACGGAGGCGTTGGGCCACTGGAATAGCCTCCATAGCCACCCACTCGACCAATGGGACCACCAAATGAAGGATCAAAACCCTGATGCATCATAGGAGGGACAACACCAATACCATGTCCATATCCATTTTCAGCGTTACCAATCATACCTCTACCACCCCTATTCCTCATCGGATTACCATGTCCTCTATTCCCCATCTCATGATTGTTCCCTCTCCCCCAATTACCTCTTCCACTACCTCTATTATTATTATTCCCATCTCCACCTTGGTAGTCACCACCCGTCCCAACATTACCACCACCCGGCTTAACCCCTTCAGCCTCAGCATGTCTTCTCCTTCCCTGGTTTGCCCCGACAGTTTGGTTCATCGGTTGATTCCTATTATTCAAAGCCTCTCCCATTTTCTTAAAAGTAAAAGGATTCACATAAGATACAATACACGACCTTCCATTAAACAAATGACCATTCATCCCTTCCTTACAAGCAGTTGTAGCTAAAGGATCATAAAACTCAACCTGACAGTACCCTTTCGATTTCCCACTAGCTTTCTTGTCGAAAAACCTCACGTCCTTCACTTGTCCTTACTTACAAAGCTCAACTTCCAAATCAGCATCAGTCGTCCACCAATGCAAATCACCCACAAACAATATAGTACTTCCTCCACCACCACCTGCACCCCCGCCTTGACCTTGTCTCATCAACCCATCATTTCCAACACCCCCAACAAAACCACCAACCCCAACTGGTGGTTGCTGTTGTTGCACAATAATCCCCTGCAACCCAACACCAATATTACCACCTTGTTCCCCAATCCCACTCAAGGTAGCAGCTTTTTGCCCTAATTCAACCCTAATCCCACCTCCTTGAACACCCACTTCATTCCCTATAAGCTCTTGAATGACGTCAATTTTAACTTCTGAAAGCTCATTTTTTTTGCAAAGAATGACGAAAACCCTCACCAACATTAACATCGTTGTAAAGATCTTCGTAATCTTCGTCTTCTTCTCTTCTCTCGATGTCGGGTCTCGCACCGAGTTTCTCGAGGTTGAAGAGGGAATCTCTTGTTGAAACTAAAATCTTTTTGATGAATGTTTTAATGATAACAAACCTTATGGAATAAAGGCTAAAGTTTTATGAATGGTGATCTACTGATGTTTGCACTTAAGTCTTTTCACAGAATTAGACAAGAAAGAAATCTCTTATAAGTGCATATATATACTCAGTGGAAGATTACCAAAACAGTAGCATCACAAGCTCAAAGAAGATAAGAAAAGAATATTGTTTGAATCAAATGAGTGTTGATTAAAGATTCAACGAGAAGATGAATTTTACTATTAATTGACTTATCCTCGTCACCACATGGTTTCCAACAAAGCCTTAAAGATTCAAGGAAGAAAAGGTTAATAGCTGAAAGGTACAAAAGATCACTCTTAAAATCATGTTACAGAACACAAATTGAGTTTTGTTACGTACCTTGAGTATCTACAAGATATGAAGATTCAAGAATGATCTTCAAATAGTTTCTAAAAGAGTTTAAGGAAAAGGCATAAAAGTTTCATTCAAGAGAATGATTGATTTTACCTTCATAACTACATGCATGCTTAAACTAAAACATCTTAAAGATACTCAGTGGACTAGAAACATTGTGTGGAATCACTGAGAGGAATTATGAGAAGAATTGCATCATCAACAAAATAATTCAAGGTTAATTGACCAAGAAGATATTGCTTTCTCATATAGAAGAGAACATTATCAACTTTGATGAAAAGAATGTTCTCATGATGAAGATGATTATTACACTCGAAATTATTCTTATTACTTCATCGAAATGATTAGAATCAACTCTGAAGAGAAACCAATCCATGAATGAATTATTCATTAAGTCATTCATTAATTGGAGAATTATCAAGAAAGAAAATTTATGATAATATGCACGAAAATTCTATCATAAAAGAATTAAGATGATCCAAGAATCGTCCATCATTATTCAAGATATGATTTGGGAGAACAGAAATCAATCAAAGGAATTTTGACTTTGAGAAAGATTTCTCATGTTCTTACAAAGAACATTCTGGTCATACAAAGTGAAGAGAACATCCTCATTTGATGTTTTAAAGATAACAAATATATTACCATTATTATCTACTAATGATTTTTGTGAAAAATGTTTCATCAAGAATGATCTTAAGAATGATCTCAGCTCACAACAAAAAAAAAAACAAGATCGCAAAAGGACAAGAATGAACTTTAATGGGAATACATCATTAAAGAACAAATACAAGAATGATCTTTGTCTCACTTGTCTCACCATAAAAAGAAAGATCATATGATTAAAGACAAGGTTACTAATGGGCCTTAAATGGTTCTTTTGATCCATTAAGGAAAAAGATTCATCTCATAAAGTAGCCAAGTGACATCATGTTATGACATCATCATGTCACTTCATGGCTGGAAACAACACAAGGCAATTTACAGCTTGCATTCACGCGTGAATCTCATCTTGTGCAAAGCTGGAAATCCCAGAACGTTCTGGTAATCATTGTGCAAGTGTAAAATCTCATATTTTCTCTCAAGGCTTTAACTTGGAGCGCAAGACTCTTTCAAATTAAAGCACAAACAGCTGTTTCAAGGCTTGGGCAGCAAGACTCTCATCTCCTATAAATAGAGGAAGACTTGGAAGACAAAAACCAAGAGTTTGCAAATAAAATAATCACTCTCTCTCAAGCTCTTCACAACATCTCTCTTAAAAGTTCTAGATCATACTCTTATGAGTTTTTTAATAAAATCTCAAACATGTGTTGAGTATTTTATTTGATCGAAAAACTATCTCATCATACAAAAGTGTACTATACTCTCAAGTCTATTCGTAACGATAGTTTGAGAAGGAATCTGTAACAACCTATCTTGTGCGAAAGCAAAGAATTGTAGAAGTCTGTCGAGGTTGATAATACGGTTTGTAACGGACTGATCTGGTGTGATCAAGACCTTATAGTGCTAGTCAGAAGTTTCTGTTAGCAGGATACTATAGTGGAAAATCTCACACGAAGTGTGGGGACTGGAAGTAGCCGGTTTTGGTGAACCAGGATAAATCTCTCGTGTTCTCTTCTCTTCCCTTATCTTTTATAATTGTCTACACAACACACACACTTTTTTAATTTCAGTTTTAATACTTATCGTATCTCTCCAGATCGATCTGGTCCTTATTAAATTAATCCAGAGTGCTCTGGTCCTAAAGTTATCTTTAATATTATTCTTGTTATTTAATATAATCATTCTCCAAAACAATCTGGTCCTAAACTAAATAAACCAATATTAATCCAGAGTGCTCTGGTCCCAAAATTATCTTTAATATTACTTTTGATATTTAATATAATCATTCTCCAGAACAATCTGGTCCTAATTAAATAACCATATTAATCAAGAGTTCTCTGGTCTTATATTTATATGGTTTTATCATTCTGTCTTTATTTAATTATTCTCCAGAGTATTCTGGTCCTCGTTATGATTACTTTATATTTCAGTCTCTTTATTAATTATATGATTATTATCCAGAACATTCTGGTCCTTAGTAAAACTGCTTAACTATTTAACCTTACTCTATCCAGAACATTCTGGTCCTTGATAAAACAACTGTATAAATATCTAAAGACTTTCTAATATTCTTTTATCTAACATTTACCAAGAACTTTCTTGAGTACATAAACTTGTTAACTTTCAGGATTAAATTTAAAAAGGGTCACAATTCAAACTCCCTTTTTCTTGTGACTATTTCTTTCACTTCATCTCTCAACCAAGTGACTACTCAGGAGACAGGCTATGAAACCATCGTCAGCGACGACAGATATAGCTTCGTTGCGGTGGAATTGATCGCCACTGTGCCCTCCGTCTTCGTCCATTCTAGGGTTTCTCTCTTTCTTTCCCTCTTTTTTTCTTTCTTCAAATTAGGGTTTTGAAGAAAGATAAAAGAATATGGAGTAAAAAAAAATGAAGAAGAAAACGGTGCGTATTGGAGAGAGAGAGAGAGAGAATTCAACTAGTTTTTTTTTATTTGTTTGGAAATTCTACTAGTTTTTTTTTCCAGGTGGAACTTGTTCTCAAGACTTCAAAATTCAAATGTGATTTCCATAATTTTTTAAAAATTAATTGTTCGGATTTAAAATCAAGATCTTCAACTCTTTAACCATTAGTCTAAATCAGTTGAGATAACCAACACTTCTAAATAATATTTAAGTTTTTAATTATATTTTTGAGTTATGCTAACAAATGTTCTAAAATGTTCTAAGTTTAAGGATTAAAAAAAGAAAATAATTAATAGGTTTGATGTATAAAAATTTGTTTTTTTAAGTTTAAATAAGTTGAATCCATTTTTGAGGGAAAATAAGTTGAATCCATATTTTTCAAAGTTTCAATGTGTTGAATACATAATTTCTAAAATAAAATTTCCATTAATTTTCTTAGCAAATGTCATTAGAACACTTGTTAGCATTTTCCTATACTTTTTATTATTTATTTAATTTTTTTTAATTAACACTTCTCGTGCCATTAATAAAATGTAATTTTGTAAAAGAGAAATGTTGTATTTTATGATATGACGTGGTGAATGGTGATATCTGGTCAAGTCAAGGTTGTAATTTGTTCATGTTTAAGTGAGCGGTTCAGGGCGAAAAAGATGAATGAATTTGGTTGTTAACTAATTTGAAAGGATTTTCTCTCTTTATAATCACTGTATTGATTCGTGCCTATTTTTGTAAGCTCTAGGGTAACTTCAAAATTACAAGGAATGATGTGGACATTGTGTCTAGGAACAAGGAAGGCTTTTCCAACTATAGACATTCTTCCATCTATGCATGATCTATCTTGTGTGTTTTGTTCTGATCAGCAAGAAACATGTAATATCTCTTCTTTTCTTGTAATTTTCCATATAATGTTCTGTCCAACATTTTTAGTTAATAGGGTGTCTCTTGAGTGAATCACAACAATACTTTTCATTTTTTGTATAGTATGATTTGTAATGAGTTTGAATACCAATAATACCTCTTTTGATTATAAAAATAAAAAAATCATTCCCACCTCAATCATAGTGCAATCATTTACCTCAGTCTAGCAAATTATATTTTCATTCAAAAGCAATGCAAGAACGTATTAAGTTATAAACCAATTTTTAGAGTTGTTCTAAGCTAGAGGCTTAGTTCTAATCGACCCTATAAACAATCTCCTTTTACGAGATAGTAATAAAATTTTTCATAATAAACTCTTTTCATACGATGCCGGCAGGTTAGGTTTATTTATAAATTGGACGGAGGGAGTAGTAGCAAATCAATTTTTTAGTTTTTTTTTAAGGAAAATTAATTTTAAGTTGAAATTGCATAGTTGGAGCTATGCATATCGAGCACACAGTATTTTCGAGGTAGGCTGACCGAATTACAACTGTATTGAATGCACATATAAATGTTGCAAATACCATACCATACTTTAGGATTTTTTTAATTTTTTTTTAAAACAACCGGTTGAGCAGCACGACCTAAATAAAGAAAATTTACCAGTAAACCACACAATAACATCCACTCAAAATACACTACCATTATGCTATGTTAGTACTTAGTAGCATGCATTTCATAAGAAACTATTGCATATAGAAAGAACAACAATTAATAGAGCAAATCCCACCGACATTTTGGAAGGGAAGGTTAGCATGGTGAAAATAAAGAAATATATACTAAATAGTCTTTATTTATTTAATAAAACAAATTCTCAAAAGACACCAAGAAAAAAAACACACACAGAGACACCCGAACAAGACACATTTCAATGGACTACATAAATCAAACTCAGTGCATGTCTAGCTTGGCAAATTTGGCAAATCACAGTGACACCATAATTTTCTTAAAGATCCAAAGTATAGCTTTTATTAATACCATAGTGACATACCATAATTCTGCCAGACATACCACCAATTCAAACATGTAGCCAATCCCTACATTAAAAGTAAATGAATCATATCCTAAATCCTAAATAAGTTTTAATCTGTGAAGAGTGAATAACATTATACTCTATCCAAATAAAAAAACTATGCATTTTATGACAAGAGAAAGTGACAAGACTCTCAAAATCCAATTCTCAACAATTGGATTACATTTAACTAGTTGTAAACAAGAGAAGTATAGATACAACAAAACTGGAGATGGATTGTAAATTTGTAATCAGAGAAGTACATGTCATTTATATACAAGAGAAAGTGATATATACAATTCTCCAGCTTTACAGTAATTTGAATGGTTAGCTCTCTACATCATAATACACAAAATTGGCATGCTCAACCGGTATACTAACTAATTGTCAGGGAGAAAACAAAAAATGGAAGGTGGGAAAATATGATACAACAACAAGAGCCAATAAAAAAACCGCACATAATCAACATCCTCAGCTAAATCCTAGTACATCATTCAAACAATTAAGTTCTAAATAGTCTGCAACATTTCAGACTTCAACAAGTTAAGCCCATTACATCAACAACATTGGTTTAATCAAGAGCTAATAAAAACATAAATTCAAATCATAAGTGAATATCTTCATAGCAAAGTTCCACCTCTCAATGTAAGAAAAAGGATTGTCATGACTTGGCTCTTCAATATTGATGGCACTTGATTCTCAAAGCAACCCAGGGGTTTAGATGAACAGTCTCATTTCTCAAACAATTGTCCCTACATAACATACAAGTCCATAACAATAATAGGTGCAGTTTAGATGGCATTAAAAAGAAGCAATAGCAGGTTTAATACATATAAAAGAGGTGGGAAACTATCACAATTCAGTCAAACAGCACATTAGATAATTTGTATTGCGAGGAAGTAACCAAAATACATAAACACCACATGCAAACTACACCTTTGGACAACAACTCATTTGTTTTAGACCCCAGAAAAACATATAATTTCATGTTTGCTTAGAAATCTTAAATAAAAGTAATCTGGGAATGGCCCTAACCAAGCATTTCATTCTCAAGTGCCTGAACCATTTTGGATGTGTATGAACGACTTGAAAGTATTAAGACATAACTTTCAACTCTCTCATATCCATGTTCAAAGATACCTTTACAGCTTAAGTATTTCCCAAGGGAGCCATTAATACAGGGAATTACAAATAAAAATATTTAGATATAAACAAAGAACACAGGACTTCAGTATGATCTTCTATCCAACATATTTTCGAACTGTAATGAATTGACCGGCAAACAACTGTAATGAATGGAGGGGATAACAACTGTAATGAATTGACCAGCAAACTTGTTACCATAAATAGGACTTCGATAAGATCACATATTCAATAACTGCTTTTCTACCACAAAATATAATTTTACCGTAAATAGGACTTATCTAACATAGGATTTCCAGCTAAAACTATTACCAGCACAATGTGGTTAAACGGCAAAGCCAAAATTCTGCAATATGAATGTGGGATTATGACCTGTGGCCCTGCCATGACTAGTGGTGCTTCCCAAATTGCCTATGGTGGCTAGCACTAAACCCACCACACGATTCCACTATGCCACTGTTTAACAACAATGTGCCAGCATTGACATGTATAAACTACATAACTACAATGAGCAAGCACACAGATGCCCCAAGATTATAGATCCCTTTAGTTTGCTTAATTAACAAAATAAAATTTGCGATAAATGCATGTTCCTACTTTGTAGTAGAGGGCATTCAGCTTGTTCAAAAAAATGTATAGGGCATTCAGAAGTATGTATTTCTATTTTACTGAACATCCATAGCCTTACAGTCACCTGGTCTTAACAAAGACATGCTTGTTCTTCAACAGATCAAGAAAAATACAAACATGCACTCAAGCAAGGTAGTCAAAATCAAGATCCTATGCAAGATCAGAGAGGTCACAAGATCGTAAATCGGGGGATCGTAACACGGATCGTAAGATCCTACCAAATTCACAAATCGACATATATATGCCTATAAATTCATGTAAATGCATAAAAAAACACTTCACAACACCTTAATTACTTGATGAAAAACAAAAAATATTTTCTTTTAGGACACCTTATAAATTAAAAATAATATAACAAAATATTTTCTTTTATTATTAATTTTATTGTTTTTTATGGGAATTTTATTGTGTTTATGTGTATGGGTTTTTTAAATCACATTATTAGTTACTAACTTTTTGAAAGAATTATTAGTTATTAATTATTGAAAACAAAAAAGAAAGCAAGTTGTATTGTAAAACTAAAAGGAGTAGAAAAAAAGCGTGTAACAAAAAAAACACCAAACATAAAAAAAAAAAAACCTCCGCGTATAACAAAAAAACAAAAGGCAAAACGACAAAAAAAAAATTGAAAAAGAAAAAGGAAACATCAGTGCATGTGCCTTTCACGTGTTGTATTTTAGGGATTCAGTAATCACAGCGTTGTTTTAAGAAAACGGGTTGTAGATCCGACCCATGAACAACAACTTGGCACAGCATGAACAGAAGCGGCCGACGCGTACAATTTCACAGTTTTCACGATCTTCCGCGGCGATCCTTACCGAGTCCATCAGTTTATGATTCCGAGTTCCGACCAAACCCCAGCACGCCAAGGGGTGACAAGATCGCAAAATCGTACGATCCTGCGAGTTGGATCGCGATTTTGACTACCATGCACTCAAGTAGACCATGGTATCATAGCAAAGGAAAACAACAAAAAAAAATACACCAGCATCACATACTGGAATCACATGCAAAATATTACCACGAAGAGTGAAAGCAAACCTTGATAACATATACACAATATGAAAATGAACAAAAAAAATGATATTTTAGCCGTTGAATAAGCAAGGAGGATATTCTAGATTAAAGAAAAGCAAACATGGACAAATGAAAAACCACAATGCAGTTATACTTGCAAAAACATGTTTCATATTTAACCTAAAATAAGATATTGACAAGCTTTAAAATTGCAGTCTACAGTATTTAAATCATAATAAGCATAGCAGACAGGCATCACATTGCATAAATAGAAAGACAAATACCATATATAAGCATGCAGAGAGTTGAGTCTTGAAACTAACCATTTCCATAGGAGAGCAAAAACACACTCCTGACATGATACAACTGGAACAAGTGAATGAAATAGCAGTTGCTCAATAACTTCTAGGTCGCAGGAGCACCACCAGAAAACCCAAACAACCATGACAAATCCTGATTTTTCAGCAACTGTTCTTCCCTTCCTCAAGGGAAAGTATTACTCAGAGGTCAGCCGCCTCCTCTTTCCATAATCAGCATCTTTTGACCTAGAATGGTGTTCCTCATCCTGTGATAATCTTGATTTACTGCGAGTTCTAGTCGATCTCCCCCGTTCCCACTCCTCATCATGCTCTGGTTCACGGTCTCTGTACCTATGATGATCAGCATATCTGTCCCTATCTTCCCTGTATCTGTCCCGCTCACGATCTCGATCCCCCCTTTCACGCTCGCGATCTCGAGACTTTTCCCGACCACGGTCACGGTCACGGTCACGAGATCGTTCAGGAACCACCTCTCTATCATCACGGTGCTTTCTTTCTGGCCATTCAGGATCATGTCCGGCATCTTTTTCTCTAGGTGCATCTCTCTCATAGCCTTGATCTCTATCATCCCTGTACCTTCGCTCAGACGAACCGGACCAGTCCCTTTCGGATCCTCTATCTTTTTCCCTCATAGTATTCTGCCACCCAGCTCTATCAGGATTCACCTCACCATACTGATGGTCTGATGCTGCTTCCTCCCCATAACTTGACTCTCCAGCCCTGCCACCACCAGGTTCCTCACCACCCCATCCGCCCATATTTGGATCCGGCCACATTCCCATATTAGGACCATCCATACCCGATTGGGGCATCATCCCCATTCCATTCACAGACATCCCTCTTCCAAAAAAGGCAGGATTAACATGAGGTGCTACTCCAGGCAAACCAACACCTCCAACACCAGGAAATGAAGGCATCATCCCCGAGAACGGAGGTGCTGGACCACCGGGATAGCCTCCAAAGCCTGCCATTCTACCCATGGGACCAGCAAATGCAGGATCAAAACCCTGATTCATCATTTGCTGAGGATGCATCATCGGCGGGGCAGCACCAATACCCTGTCCAAACCCATTTCCACCATTACCAATTATACCTCTACCACCTATCCCACCACCCCTATTCCTCATCGGATTGACAGGTCCTCTATTCCCCATCCCAGGATTGTTCCCTCTCCCCCAATTACCTCTTCCATAACCTCTATTGTTATTATTGTTATTATTATTATTCCCATCTCCACCTTGATAATTACCGCCCGTTGCAATATTACTACCACCAGGCTTAGCTCCCACATCAGCAGGCCCCCTTCTTCCCTGGTTAACCCCACCACCGGCAGTTTGGTTCACCTGTTGATTCCTATTATTCTGAGCCTCGCCCATTTTCTTAACAGTAAAAGGTGACGCAAAAGCAACAACACACGGCCTCCCATTAAACAAATGACCATTCATCCCTTCCTTACAAGCAGTTGCAGCATATGCCTCATAAAACTCAACCTGACAATATCCTTTGGATTTCCCACTAGCTTTCTCATCATAAAACCTCACCTCCTTCACTTGTCCATACTTGCATAGCTCAGCTTCCAGCTCAGCATCAGTAGTCCACCAATGCAAATCACCCACAAATAACAAAGTACTTCCTCCACCTCCTCCTCCACCACCAACACCTCCCCCTTCACCTCCTCCGCCACCAATAGCAATAACATTATTTCCAGTTCCATTTCCTCCAACTCTATTAAGATTAACCCCTCCACCACCAACAACACCACTTTGAATTTGTCTCATCAACCCATCGTTTCCAACACCACCACCATGTTGTTGCTGTTGCTGCTGTTGTTGTTGCTGCTGCACAATCCCCTGAACTCCAACACCATCATTCCCACCTCTCTGTTCCTCAATTTCACTCAATTTCCCAGATGCTTTCCCTAATTCAACCCTAATCCCACTTCCTTGAACACTCACTTCATTCACTATAAGCCCTTGATTCTGAAACCCAGAAACCCCACCGGCACCCTGAGCTGTCACCGGTGGTGGTGGCGGCAGTGGCAAGGGCGGTGGTGGCGGCAGCTTCTTTTCTTCGAAGGCGTCAATTTTAACCTCTGAAAGCTCGTTTTTTTGCAAAGACTGACGAAAACCCTCACCAACATTAACATCGTTGTAAAGATCTTCGTAATCTTCATCTTCTTCGGCCATGAAACCATCGTCAGCGACGGCGGATATAGCTTCGTTGCGGTGGAATTGATCGCCACCGTGCCCTCCGTCTTCGTCCATTCTAGGGTTTCTCTCTTTCTTTCCCTCTTTTTTTGTGTGTTCAAATTAGGGTTTTGAAGAAAGATAAAAGAAAATAGATTAAAAGAAAAGGAAGAAGAAAACGGTGCGTATTGAACAGAGAGAAATATTCAACTAGATGACAATTGGACCCAGGCCCGATGGGTATCTGCAATGGATAGGGTAAAACCCCGCTTTCATAGGTTCGGGTTTGGGTCTGGGTAATTACCCGCAAATTTAAAAGAGTATGAGCGTGGGTAAGGATATTATACTGCCCAGTCCCACAACCCGCATATACATATTTATATAATATGATAAATAATTTATTTCTTTTTGTTGTATAATTAATTAATTTATTTAGCTATTTAAGCCTAAACCTAAACCTAAAATTAAAAACTATTTAATACTGTAACCGCTCCCTCCTACTAGTGTACAATTTTTGAGGTATATTTTGGATGTTTTTATTTGACTAAATATTATGATTCGTGCTATTTTATGAGTTGATTGGAAAACTTTTGGACAATAGTTTTATTTCAATTGTGATGTTTCTATTGTCTCTTCATAGTTAAAGTGTGGGTAATGGGTACGGGTATGGGCACTTAGGTGCCCATACGGTAAGGGAAAAGACATTAAATTAGTTGGCAACGAGGGTATGAGCTCGGGTATGAGTATTTTTTTACAAACACAAGTATGGGGAATGACACTGTAGTACCCTACCTATAGGGTACCCATTGTCATATCTAATTTCGTTCGTATTTGGCTCATTTTGATTTTGCTATTCTTTTCCACGTGGAACTTGTTTTCAAGACATCAAAATTCGAACGTGATTTCCACAATTTTTTTTTAAATTATTTGTTTGGGTTCAAAATTCAAACGTGATTTCCACAATGTTTTTTAAAATTATTTGTTTGGGTTTAAAATCAGGATCTTCAAATCTTTAACCATTAGTTTAAGAGAAGCGTTAGAGAGTATCCTTAATACATTAGTTAAGAGGATAAAAATAGAAATATTGTGTTGGAAATTAGTGAAAAGTGACTGAGTAAGGGTGATAATAAGATATGTCGAGCTAGAATTTGCAAGACCCAAGTATGACCTATAAAATAAAAAATTAGGTCTAAGTCTGGTTTGCAGCCTGTTATAGGCTTATTTTTTAGATCTGAGTCTGACCTTTTGAAAGTCTGATATTAGGGATGGCAATGGGTACCTTATGGGTAGGGTACTACAGTGCCTTCCCCATACCCGCGTCTGTAAAAAACACCTGTATCCGAGCCCGTAACCTCGTGGGTAACAATTTTAGTGCCTTTCCCCATACCCTATGGGTACCTAAGTGTCCATACCCGCACCCATTACCCGCACTTTAATTATGAAAAGACGCTAAAAATTTCACAATTGAAATAAAACTATGGTCCAAAAGTTTTCAAATCAACTCATAAAATAGTACGAATCGTAGTATTTAGCCAAATAGGAGGGAGTGGTTACTTAATTAAGTAGTTTTTAGGTTTAGGTTTAGACTTAAATAGCTAAATAAATTAATTAATTATACACCAAAAATAAATAAATTATTTATCATATTATATATATATATATATATTTGTATGCGGGTTGCGGAGCTGGGCAGTATGTTGGAACAAAATGTATGAACAAGTCCCTTTTGAGTTTTGATGATAACAAAGTGTTAAAAAGAAAATTGGATATGCTAATACTTGTTCCAGTGTGCAAGACCATATACTGAAAGTAATGTATCTAATAGTGGTTCTGAAAGATCAAGTTAAGAGCAAAAGGAAAATATTGAAGCTTGTGTTGCAAGTCTGAAGACAGCGTCTGAAGAAGAGCTTCTGAAGACATCGTCTGATGAACAGTGCGTCTGAAGACCAGCTTCTGAAGATGTGCGTCTGATGAACAGTGCGTCTGAAGACCAGCTTCTGAAGAACTGCGTCTGAAGAACAGACTAGGAGTCTGAGTCTGAAGGAAACGCAGAAGTCAACAACTGTCACTGTCAACAGTAAAGTACTGTACAGTCAGAACCGCTCTCTGCAACCCTTGTCTCCTTGGACGAAACACGCAGCCAGTTTTTAAGGAAACAATTCAAATCGTACTGCTATGTTCCTGAGTTCGCACACCATAACAGGAAGGATTTAATGATGGCTGAAGCTTCTATTCCAAACGGCTCTATTTTGTTGACCTGTCAATCTTCTCAAACGGCTCTTTCTTCCTCTATAAAGATATGAAGATTTGAAGAAGAAAACCTGCGAAGCCAAGACTCTGAAAAACAATACTCTGTTTTCTGGAAACACCATACTGCCGAATTCGAAAGTCATCAAACAACTTAGAAATTCTTACAAACTTTCTTATCTTAGAATTTCTTAAGTATAGAGTCTGAATCTGTGTTGTATTTTGTGAACACCACTGATAGTATATCAAGTGTTCAACTCAAACAATTTTCTCTGTAATTCTGTTTGATTAAAAGTCTCTTGCTTGTGTGCTTGAGCAACTAGAAGTCTCATACTGTGTGTTTGAGCAAGGAAGTCTCATACTGTGTGTTTGAGCAAGGAAGTCTCATACTGTGTGTTTGAGCAAGGAAGTCTCTAGCTGTGTGCTTGAGCAAATTGTAATCTTTGTGATTATAGTGAAAATCTCTTGTAAGTAACAAGGGGACTGGACTACTTCCGGGTTGTGGAAGGAACCAGGATAACTGCTTGTGTCTTTCTCTCTCTCTCTCTCTCTCTCTCTCTCTCTCTCTCTCTCTCTCTCTCATTTACTTTATATCCGCTGCAAAACAACTCTGAAAATAGATTCAGAATCTGATCAATATCAGACTCTGAACTAACATAAGTTTTTGAGAAAGAAAAAGGCCAACACAATTCAACCCCCCTTTCTTGTGTTTTTCTCACCTTCACAGTATAGTACTCTTACCCGTTCCCATACCTATTTTAATTTGCGGGTAATTACCCGGACCCAAGCCCGAACCCATGAAAGTGGGGATTTACCTACCCATTGTGGGTATTTTTTGCGGGTACCCATCGGGACTGGGTCCAATTGTCATCCCTACCTGATATGACCTGTCATCCTGTTTAAAGGCTTATTTCATTTGAACATCTTTAAATAATTAATGTGATGTAAGTTTAAATAGACTAGCGAATTAATAAATCAATGAGATTAAACTTCCTTTTGATATTTAACATGAATTTTTAAGAGAATTCGACTATATATTATGACTAATGAATTAATAGATCAATGAGATTAAACTCCCATATATTATTCATATTACAAAATATAATATAATATTATTCGTAATTAATTAAGCAGGTCAACCTGATTGATAGGTCTAAAAGACTTTTTTTATGGTATATGGCCTAGCCTTTTTAACTAAATAGACTTTGAAGAAAGTCTAAGTCTTCTCTATTTAGAAAAAAAGTCTGACCTAATCTAGCCTGTCGTAGACTAGGTCATAGGTCCATGTAGGCCGATCTAGCCTATTTTCATCCCTAGTGAAGAGTGATGAATTTGACTTTTTAAAGTTAAAATATTGTTGAATCCAATTCTAATCTACTACTTTGGATTTCCGTAACCCTTCCAATATTTATGTTTTTTATTATACTTTTGGGTTATGTTAACAAATGTTCTAAGTTTAAGAATTAAAAAAAAAATCGATAAGTTTGCTATAGAAAAATTTGTTTTTTAAAGTTTTAATACGTTAAATACACAATTTCTAAAGTTTTAATGTGTTGAATACACATTTTCTAAAATAAAATTTCCATTTTAGATTTCTTAACAAATGTTCTTAGAACAATTGTCATTTCTATTTTTGTAAGCTCTAGAGTAACTTCAAAATTACAAGGAATGATGTGGACATTGTGTCAAGGAAGACTTCCAACTAGAGATGTTCTTCCATCTATACATGATCTATCTTGTGTGTTTTGTTCTGTCTGATCAGCAAGAAACATGTAATATCTCTTCTTTTCTTGTAATTTTCCATATAATTTTTTGTCCAACATTTTTAGTTGAAAGGGTGTGTCTCTCAGTGAATCACAACAATGTTTTTCATTTTTTGCATAGGGGTGGACTAATTATGGATGGGTAAGCGGGGTGAAAAAGTCGAGTATCTAATTTTGTCTGCAGTTGTGTTGAGGAAGAAGATAATTTTTTTTTACGAAGGTGTTGCAGATTGTGTAGCTTTAGTTGCACATATCCCCACCTCTTATCTTTTAAGTGTGTGCCTAAAGGTTGTGCCCGAACCTTATGACCATGCAAAAACTTCACTCAAAATGGTGTCTTAGGAATGGTTTATTGGTAGAGCAAGTCGTGCTTATATCTCTTTGCTTTAGTCTGACATGATTTGTAATGAGTTTAAATACCCTTTGTACTCAATATTAATAAATAATACTTCTTTTGATTATAAAAATAAAAAATCATTCCCACCTCAATCATAGTGCAATCATTTACCTTAGTCTAGCAAATTATATTCTCATTCAAAAGCAAGTATTAAGTTATAAACCTATTTTTAGAGCCGGAAGCTTAGTTCTAATCGACTCTTGGAGGCAACCATCAAAATGACATTATTTACCCCCAAAGTGTTTACACAGTAGATTGTATGAAAAATAAACAGTTTCCTTTTACGAGATAGTAATACAATTTTTCATAAACTCTTTTCATACGAGGCCGGCAAGTTAGGTTTATTTATAAATTGGATGGAGGGAGTAGTAGCAAATCAATTTTAAGTTTTTTTTTTTAAGGAAAATTAATTTTAAGTTGAAATTGAAATTTGGAGCTATAACCACTTGAAAATTCATATCTAGCACACGGTATTTTGAGGTAGGGTGACTGAATTAGAACCATATTGAATGCTGGTAGAACCAATAAGCTCCTACTTTATTGAATGCTCATATAAATGTTGCAAATACTAGTATTAGGAAATTTTGCTGTTTAATTAATTGCAAATAAATAGCCACCATACCATATTAGGATTTTAAAATATTACTCCTTTGTCCCCTTTTTATAAGAATAGTTTACAAAAATCACGGGTATTAAGAAAAGTTGTTAGAGTAATAAAGTTGTCTCAAATGTGTGCAATTATTACTAGATTATCCTAAATTAAATATATATTTAATATTAACTTTTCATATACCAAAACAAATTAGTAGTTTTAATAAGGGGTATATTTGAAAAAAGAGTAATCAATGCATGTAGGAATTTGTATATGATATTATATTTAGGAACAAAACTTTTTTTGTAAACTACTTCTATAAAAATAGATGGAGGAAGTAATTCTTATAAAACAACCGGTTGAGCAGCACGACCTAAATAAAGAAAATTTACCAGTAAAACACACAATAACATCCACTCAAAGTACACTACCATTATGCTATGTTAGTAGAACATGCATTTCATAAGAAACTATTGCATAGAAGGAACAACAATTAGTAGAGCAAATCCTACCGACATTTTGGAAGGGAAGGTTAGCATATATAAAGGAATATACTAAATGGATTTTATTTATTCAGCAAAACAATTTCTCAAAAGACCAAGAAAGAAAAAAACATCCAGACACCACAGAAACCCTAACAAGACATATTTCAATGGACTACATAAATCAAACTCAGTGAATGTCTAGCTTGGTGAATTTGGCAAATCACAGTGACACAATAATTTTGTTGAAGACAGGTATAACCACTATTAATACCATAGTGACATACCATAATTCTGCCAGACATACCACCAATTCAAACATGCAGCCAATCCCTACATTAGAAGTAAATGAATTCTATCCTAAATTCCAAGTTTTAATTCTGTGAAGAGTGAGTAACATTATACTCTATCCAAAAAAACTATACATTTTATGCCAAAAGAAAGTGACAAGACTCTCAAAATCCAATTCTCAACAATTGGATTACATTTAACTAGTTGTAAACAAGAGAAGTACAGATACAACAAAACTGGAGATGGATTGTAAATTTGTAATCAGAGAAGTACATATCATTTATATACAAGAGAAAGTGATATATACAATTCTCCAGCTTTACAGTAATTGAATGGTTAGCTCTCTACATCATAATACACAATTGGCATGCTCAACCGGTATACTAACTAATTGTTAGGGAGAAAACAAAAAATGGAAGGTGGGAAAATATGATACAACAACAAGAGCCAATAAAAAAACGGCACATAATCAACATCCTCAGCTAAATCCTAGTACATCATTCAAACAATTAAGTTCTAAATAGTCTGCAACATTTCAGACTTCAACAAGTTAAGCCCATTACATCAACAACATTGGTTTAATCAAGAGCTAATAAAAACATAAATTCAAATCTTAAGTGAATATCTTCATAGCAAAAGTTCCACCTCTCAATGTAAGAAAAAGGATTGTCATGACTTGGCTCTTCAATATTGATGGCACTTGATCCTCAAAGCAACCCAGGGGTTTAGATGAACAGTCTCACTTCTCAAACAATTGTCCCTACATAACATACAAGTCCATAACAATAATAGGTGCAGTTTAGATGGCATTAAAAATAAGCAATGGCAGGTTTAATACATATAAAAGAGGTGGGAAACTATCACAATTCAGTAAAACAGCACATTAGATAATTTGTATTGTGAAGAAGTAACCAAAATACATAAACACCACAAGTAAACTACACCTCTGGACAACTACAACTCAATTGTTTTAGACCCCAGACAAACATAATTTCATGGTTGCTTAGAAATCTTAAATAAAAGTAATCTGGGAATGGCCCTAACCAAGCATTTCATTCTCCAGTGCCTGAACCATTTTGGATGTGTATGAACGACTTGAAATATTAAGACATAACTTTCAACTCTTTGTCATATCCATGTTCAAAGATACCTTTACAGCTTGGGGCCAAGGGAGCCTTTAATACAAGGAATTACAAATAAAAACATCTAGATATGAATAGCCCGATTCAAAGGAAGGCAGGTGAATCTGCGTGTAAGGAAGCGGGGATCTTTAGGGAGAAGGGTTTGAGCGGCTATGTATAATTACAGTGACTTTAGAGTAACCCGGAAATCTAAAGCGCAAATAGCGCCGGTTCTGGTCTCACCACGTTAGATATCCCCCAACATATTTTAGCATGGAGGGGATAACAACTGTAATGAATTGACCGGCAAACTTATTACCATAAATAGGACTTTGATCATATTCAACAACTGCTTTTCTACCACGTAATATAATTTTACCGTAAAAAGGACTTATCTAACATAGGATTTCCAGCTAAAACTGTTACCAGCACAATGTGGTTAAACGGCAGATGGCCAAAATTCCGCAATATGAATGTGGGATTATGACATGTGGCCCAGCCATGACTAGTGGTGCTTCACAAATTGCCTATGGCGGCTAGCACTAAACCCAGCACACGATTCCACTATGTCACTGTTTAACAATGTGCCAGCATTGACATGTATAAACTACATAACTAGAATGAGCTTGCACACAGATGCCCCAAGATTATAGTTCCCTTTAGTTTGCTTGATTAACAAAATAAAATTTGCGATAAATGCATGTTCCTACTTTGTAGTAGAGGGCATTCAGAAGTATGTATTTCTATTTTACTGAACATCAATAGTCTTACAGTCACCTGGTCTTAACAAAGACATGCTTGTTCTTCAACAGATCAAGAAAAATACAAACATGCACTAAAGCCAACCATGGTATCATAGCAAAGGAAAACAACAAAAATAAATACACCAGCATCACATACTGGAATCACACGCAAAATATTACCACAAAGTGTGAAAGCAAACCTTGATAACATATACACAATACGAAAATGAACAAAAAAAATATCATATTTTAGCGGTTGAATAAGCAAGGAGAATATTCTAGATTAAAGAAAAGCAAACATGGACAAATGAAAAACCACAATGCAGTTATACTTACAAAAACTTGTTTCATATTTAACCTAAAATAAGATATTGACAAGCTTTTAAATTGCAGTCTACAGTATTTAAATCATAATAAGCATAGCAGACAGGTATCACATTGCATAAAGAAAAAGACAAATACCATATATAAGCATGCAGAGAATGGAGTCTTGAAACTAACCATTTCCATAGGAGAGCAAAAACACACTCCTGACAAGATGCAACTGGAACAAGTGAATGAAAAAGCAGCTGCTCAATAACTTCTAGGTCGGAGGAGCACCACCAGAAAACCCAAACAACCATGACAAATCCTGATTTTTCAGCAACTATTCTTCCCTTCCTCAAGGGAAAGTATTACTCAGAGGTCAGCCGCCTCCTCTTTCCATAATCAGCATCTTTTGACCTAGAATGGTGTTCCTCATCCTGTGATAATCTTGATTTACTGTGAGTTCTAGACGATCGCCCCCGTTCCCACTCCTCATCGTGCTCTGGCTCACGGTCTCTGTACCTATGATGATCAGCATATCTGTCCCTATCTTCCCTGTATCTGTCCCGCTCACGATCTCGATCCCCCCTTTCGCGCTCGCGATCTCGAGACTTTTCCCGACCACGGTCACGGTCACGAGATCGTTCACGAACGACCTCTCTATCATCACGGTGCTTTCTTTCTGGCCATTCAGGATCATGTCCGGCATCTTTTTCTCTAGGTGCATCTCTCTCATACCCTTGATCTCTATCATCCCTGTACCTTCGCTCAGAAGAACCGGACCAGTCCCTTTCGGATCCTCTATCTTTTTCCCTCATAGTATTCTGCCACCCTGCTCTATCAGGATTCACCTCACCATACTGATGGTCTGATGCTGCTTCCTCCCCATAACTTGACTCTCCAACCCTGCCACCACCAGGTTCCTCACCACCCCATCCGCCCATATTTGGATCCGGCCACATTCCCATATTAGGACCATCCATACCCGATTGGGGCATCATCCCCATTCCATTCACAGGCATCCCTCTTCCAAAAAAGGCAGGATTAACATGAGGTGCTACTCCAGGCAAACCAACACCTCCAACACCAGGAAATGAAGGCATCATCCCCGAGAACGGAGGCGCCGGACCACCAGGATAGCCTCCAAAGCCTGCCATTCTACCCATGGGACCAGCAAATGCAGGATCAAAACCCTGATTCATCATTTGCTGAGGATGCATCATCGGCGGGGCAGCACCAATACCCTGTCCAAACCCATTTCCACCATTACCAATTATACCTCTACCACCTATCCCACCACCCCTATTCCTCATCGGATTGACAGGTCCTCTATTCCCCATCCCAGGATTGTTCCCTCTCCCCCAATTACCTCTTCCGTAACCTCTGTTGTTATTATTGTTATTATTATTATTCCCATCTCCACCTTGATAATTACCGCCCGTTGCAATATTACTACCACCAGGCTTTGCTCCCACATCAGCAGGCCCCCTTCTTCCCTGGTTAACCCCACCACCGGTAGTTTGATTCACCTGTTGATTCCTATTATTCTGAGCCTCGCCCATTTTCTTAACAGTAAAAGGCGACGCAAAAGCAACAACACACGGCCTCCCATTAAACAAATGACCGTTCATCCCTTCCTTACAAGCAGTTGCAGCATATGCCTCATAAAACTCAACCTGACAATATCCTTTGGATTTCCCACTAGCTTTCTCATCATAAAACCTCACCTCCTTCACTTGTCCATACTTGCATAGCTCAGCTTCCAGCTCAGCATCAGTAGTCCACCAATGCAAATCACCCACAAATAACAAAGTACTTCCTCCACCTCCTCCTCCACCACCAACACCTCCCCCTTCACCTCCTCCGCCACCAATAGCAATAACATTATTTCCAGCTCCATTTCCTCCAACCCTATTAAGATTAACCCCTCCACCACCAACAACACCACTTTGAACTTGTCTCACCAACCCATCGTTTCCAACAACACCACCATGTTGTTGCTGTTGCTGCTGCTGCTGCTGTTGTTGCTGCACAATCCCTTGAACTCCAACACCATCATTCCCACCTCTCTGTTCCTCAATTTCACTCAATTTCCCAGATGCTTGACCTAATTCAACCCTAATTCCACCACCACCGGAACCCGATCCAACTCCAGAATTCCCCCCTCTAAACCCTTGATTCTGAAACCCAGAAACCCTAGATTCATCACCACCAACACTCTTCACTCCCTCACCAACAACACCAACCACCGGATCCTGAACACCCGAACCCGATTGAACCTTCTTCTCATCAACCCCATCAATTCTACCACCCGAATCATCATTCTTCCTCAACGATTGAAGAAAACCCTCACCAACATTAACATCGTTGTAAAGATCTTCATAATCATCATCTTCTTCGGCTAAGAAACCATCATCAGCTACAGCGGATATAGCTTCGTTGCGGTGGAACTGATCCATAGGATCTCCGCTCTCACCAGCTTCATCCATTATTAGGGTTTTTTTCCCCTAAAAAACGATATTTGAATTTAGGGTTTGGAGAAAAAGGTGAAATTAGAGATAAAAACGGCGTCGTTGAAAGGGTTTGAGAGAGATCTAAGAAGAAAGAAGAAAAAGAGAGAGAAGCGTGTTGTAGAATAGAAGAGAAGAAGAGTCAGACAGAAGGCAAACCCTAACGTGTGAGAAGTTGTCCACTCATCTAATCTTCTTTGGTTTTTGTAGGTTGCTCATAGTGAAGTTTTTTTATTTTTTAACTTGGTAGGGTTAAAAATTGTTCTAGAACTACGGATTTTTTGTTGAAGTTTCAATCACTTTAATGAAAAATATAAATTGAGTTTTTTTTTAGCAAATATAATTCTTGAATCATTGTATCTGGAAGAGAATTTAATTTAATTATTGTAAAAAGTATTTAATCAACTCATTAAAATGTCTTATTCAAAAAACTCATTAAAATGTTTAATTTTTATTATAAACTTTTTTAAAGTTACACATATTTTTTTTGTTACTTTAAAGTTACACGTATGATTGGTTTTGTTGTTTTCACAGTGTAAAATATTTTATATTGATAAGTCATAAAAATTAAACTTTTTGAAAAATAAAATATTTCATCTCATATTTTGCGACACATTTGACTATGTCACGCATGTCAATGCATAATTTTGATCTTAAATATATTTAATAATCTATTAGACAAAATTATGAAAATTTGATATTTTAAAAATATTCATCGAGACAAATCCAACATCTTATATGATATTGTCTTTGCATATTAGTAAAAAAATATAGTCAAAGTATGTTATGTGAATAATGCACATTTTCAAATTAGGTCATTTAAAATAAAACAGAGGAGTATCGATGTACGTATAAATTGAGGATGTAAGTCAGGCAAATGCTAACATGTGTTTTAAAAACATATGTTAACGAGCCTAATATATGGTACTGGTCTTAAAAGTCGTGCATTCAACTTTTTAAAAGTTAAAATATTTATTTTTTTAATCAAAATTTTTAATTTTGATTTTCTTAATATGTGTCGTTAAGACAATTTAGCACAACCCATTATAAGCAATCACCCTCTTGCAATCTATCATGCGCTCTCTGCAACGTAAACTCTCTCTAGAAGCGAGCAGCAACAACAAGAAGAACATTCATTTTTTGTTTTTGTTTTTTGCACTTTTCTATTCTTTTTTTTCATTTCTGAGCTTTTTTTTTTGTTGCAGCGACTTGTTGCAGGAAGAAGACAATGAAGTGCAGCTACTATTACGATCGTTTCACCCCTAATAGGCATGTGATGAACTTTGAGTATGCACGTTATATGATGACCAGGCTCGTCCTTGGGGGTGCAAACAACTCAACTGAGCTGGACCTCCAAAAGTGACGAGGCTCGAAAAAAATTATTGTCCAATAGCCACCCCTCACTTAAAGAAAAAAAAATGTTCCTTTCAGAAGTCATAGCGCGTGGGCAGAGGAAATCTAGACAATGTAAACTTGTTTTCATTGCTAAGTCTCACAAAATTAATCACATTCTAATGCATTGATGTTCCGCCTAAAATCCAAATACGGGAATATTTTCTTTTCTTTTGTGTAAATAAATTTCAAAAACTGAGATACACTACAAACGCAATTTCCAAATAATACTATGAAACTTGGCACCAAACCTTCTCATTAGCATGACCTCACATGGTTAAGTTAGAAGTGAGGCTTTATTGATATTCTAGATCTTTAGTTAATTATCGGTTGATGCTGAAACAAGTGTTTCAGAGTACAGAGAATTTGGCGTAGCTTACAGCTTTTTGATAGCTAAACATACACAATGACCTTCTAAGGTTACGAAGATCATAACAATAAGTTGAGTAATCCGCTGACAGGGGCGGATCCAGTACACATTGAGGGTGTGCACCTGCACACCCTAAACTTTTAAAATTTTCATCAATACCCCTGTTTTTTTTTGCACTTTGCACACCCTGAATATTTTTATTTGCACCTTAGACCCAATTGAGCCCAAGTCTGAAAAACTACTCTCATAATTCACTTTCACACCTCTCTCTAACTTCTCGCTCTATCTTAATTTCTCTCCTCTCAACTTTAACACAACATACGTATAATCTATCTCAATCTCCACCATAACACCACCACCAGTCCACCACAGCAGCTCCGCCGGCGGCTGAGATGCGCCACCACCACACACACTCTGCCAGCCTCTCTTTCTCACACTCACTGCAACTCGCGAACTCCTCTCTCACACTGGGTTTTCTCTACAATTCACGATCTCCACCATAACACACTATGTCGGTCTCTCTCTCATTTGTTAGTGGCCGCCGTACCCGCCGTACCCACCTCTCTCACTAAGGTAATGGATCTTGATCTTAGGGTTTTTTAGAAATTTTCAATTGGGATTTTAAGTCAGGGTTCAATAACATTCGAATTTGGGATTTTATAATTAGGGTTCAATAAAATTCAATTTTGTAGTATGGTGTTAGTGAATTAGTGATGAATCAAACTGGGTTCCTTTGTTATGGTGTTTTTTTTTTTTTATTCCATAGTTTTTTTTATTCCATATTTAACTGAGTTTTTATTCCAAACTGTGAAAACTCTATGATTTACTGTTTTGTTTTTGTGTAAGTGATGATTGAATTAGGCAAGAAAGGGAAAGAAAACTAACAGAATACTTAATTAAGCAAGAACAGGGAATTAAAAAGAAAAGTTTGAATTCATTTTAATTATTCACACAGTTTTGTTTTTGTGTAAGTGTCTAACAATCTAAGTGATGATTGAATTAGGCAAGAAGGCAAAGAAAAGAATACTGAATTATTAATTAAGCAAGAACAGGGAAAGAAAAAGAAAAGTTAGAATGTGTTAGTTAATTCAATTACCAAATGACTAGAATGTGTTAGTTTAAGCAAGAACCATGATGATTTGGTTTACCAATTACCAAATGAATATGAATGTGATACCATAATATTATGATGTAATTTGAAATAAATTACTGCTAATGCTTTACATTATTCCCAAGTTGTTTTTCCTTCTACCTTTCCTTGTTCTTTCTTTCTGAAAGTTGTATACAAATTGAAGTACAATGTAATATTTTGAGTATGTTACTTTTATATGCATTATTATTATTATTATTATTATTAAAGTTTTATATTTTGCACCCCCTGGCCTAGGGTCCTGGATACGCCACTGTCCGCAGAACCAAAGGCCAGCAGATGAGAGGAATAAGCAGAGGAATGAACATAGAACATGTTAGCAGCATTTCTGATTGTGCTTAAATTGTTTCTCTGCAAAGTGAATAAATTATCATATATTTTGTTTGTGGTATCTTGAGTTTAAGTAACCGAGCAAGTGAAAAAAAATTGTTTATAATGACTTAGTATACATTTTGCAAAAGAAAGCTCAAGTAGTTTGAGCAAGTGACTTTCACCATAATACTGTAAAAATAAAAAACGAGTCTTTCTTGGGAAACCACTTTTGTGACATTGTGGTAGGAATGTTCTATAACATTACCCAACCATAATGTGACATGTGGCTTTCTCATCTTAAAATAAAACAAAAAAGTCTTGTGAATGAGAGAGAAGAAACCAAAAATACTATGTGTTACATTGTGGTTGGACAATGTTATATAACATTCTAACTACAATGTCACACAAGTGGTTCCCCTTTTTTGTAACATTTGATACCTTCCTGACATAAAATAGAAGACACGTATTCTGATCAACATTTTGATGATGAGGGAAATTTTTTAATCCATGAAGATTTGAATAGAAGATTGCTTTTTACACCAAAATCGGTCGGTATCGAAGCAAAATAAAAGTGAATGAACAAGGAGGTCATGTTGGGTGGTGGGTATAAGCACCTGTTTTGAATTTCATTATTTTCCTATCAATAATTTAAAAAAAAAAATAGAATCTCATGAATGTTTGAGGAAAGAAAGTGTTTTGGATCGGCTAGAAAGTTAATCCCATGAAGACACGTGGACACGCTAGTCCTGCTTACTGGTGTTTTTGGTAAACAATAAGACTAGTTTTAAAAGTTACTTGCAAGATCAAACTAGAAATCGTAGAACATGTTGTGCATTATTATTTCCAAAAAAATGTATGAACATTTATCATGTTCATGAGTTTGTTTATGAAAATATGAATAAAACTGTTTTTATGATGAAGATAACTGTCTTTCAACAGGAATCAACAGTATATTCGACGATTAAATAGTAAAACTTAAAGTCTAAAAGCAAAGGAACTTAAAGAAAAGTAATTGTATTGCATTGAAATGTAAAGATCGTACAACAAATCTTTACATACATTATGTGACTCTTTTCTCTCTTACGCTTGGATACTTTGAGTTTTTAGAATTTCTTTAAAGTGATTTTGAGACTGACCCATTTTTCCTATGAAAAACTACTATCTATACTTAAGAGAAATAACTGTACAATCCTATTTAAACCATAACTGCCACCTTTGAAGCACAGACTCCGACACGGACACCGCGACTCAACACGAGCACCGCGACACCGCTAACTTGTAAAAATACAAGACACCGACACCGCTAGGTATATTTATTATAATATAATTATAATTAAATAAAACAAAATATTCCTCAAAAAATAATATTCCAAACAAAATATATGTCTTTCATCTAAAGTAAAGTAACCATTCTACTATAAAAACGCACCGATAATTAAACAAATTAAGATATTTAGCCATCTAATTTGTCATCATCATTGATAAAGGTATCCTCTAGAGCAGGTTCATCTAAAGATAAATTAGCAACCTCGAGAATTCCGGAATCATCAAGTGACCCAAAATTATCTCCAACAATATCCCACATTTTAGTTTCTTCTTCGCGGTACTGTGGACTATTCCTTGAAAGAAGATGAAGGTTGCTATGAACAAATACTAAATCCTCTACCCTTTGTGGTGTCATCTTGTTTCTCTTTAGAGAATGTATGAAAGAATATGTACTCTAATTCCTCTCACTACATGAAGACGAACAAGGTTGCCCAAGCAGCTTAAGGGCAACCTTTTGAAGTATTGGAGCATGAACACCATGAACTAGCCACTAAGCTTTTGGTTCCATCTTACCCCTATCAGTCAAAACATCAATGTCAGCAAAACCTTCTCTTCCATATGAGAAATTTGCAAACCAAATTCACCTCCCTCCTTTCATCGGCATCAGAAAATAGCTTTTTGAAGCATTTTTTCTTTCATCAGTGAGCTCTCTATCTTGATGTGGACGTTCTCGACGATGATCTTCACTTAGCCATTCATGACTATAATAACTACAATTTTTTTTTAAAAAAAAACATACACATGATTATAAATATTTGTAATCTTAAAATAAATATAAACAAAAAAAGTATTGAGTGAATATTAAATAACATTGGATTTAGGGAATGAGCTAAACAATGAAGAGGTGTGCTACTCTTTGTCCAACGAGCAATTAATATTGAGTGCACAACTTCATGAAAGGTTGATGGTTGTTCAACATCTGCCTTTCTTTCATATGCATATATAGCCTTCCTCACATCTTCAATCATTGAGTCCCACATTTCATACACTAGGTGGAGACTTGAAGCTTATGTATCGGTTCTTATAAGAACATGATAGATAGGACCAGTGAAAGAAATAATATAATCAACCTTATCCCACCAATTATCATCTAACAAAGTGTCCTTCATAAATTTAGCCTTTTGAACATCATCTTCCTTATAAGAAGATCATTGCTCACTAATCACCATATTTTGATGTCCTTTTCTCAATAGCTTAAACCTTCTAAGCATTAAAATAACAGAGGCAAATCTTGTTGAAGCAATAGAAAGAAACTTTAACGAGCTGAATGAAATGAACATCGATAATCTCATGGAGTGACACATCACAAAGTTTTTTTTTTTTGTAAAATTTGCATCATCTACAATTTTGGTGATCCAAGAACATTCATTGTAGACAACACTGTTTCTTTCTATATCCTTAACTGCACATATGTTCTTCAGTGCAAAATTTAAGGTATGGACAACACACAGAGTCCAGAAGATAGAAGGAAATTCTGCCTCAATTATTAAATCAGCCGCCCTACAAACTGTTGCATTGTCTGTCACTATTTGCACAACATTTGAAGGTCCAACCTCCATGACGACATCCCTAATTTGTTTGGCAATAAATTCTTTATCTTTTATCTCATTTGAACAGTCTACTGCCTTTGAAAACATATGTCCACTCTCTCTGACAGCCATGAAATTAATAAGGGGTCTTCTTTGTGGGTCACTCCATCCATCACTAACAATTGTCACACCCTTTTGGCTCCATGTATTTTTAATTGGCTGTAACAAATTCTCCACATGATTCCTCTCATTTTGAAGCAATGTTGTTCTTAATTTATTATAACCAGGAAGTTGGTAACCAGGAATACTGTTGTTAGCAGCATAGGCAAATGCCCTCCTAAAGTGAGGATTTCTTGCTAAATGAAATGGTAGACCAGCAGAGTAAAACATCCTAGCAATTTCATAATCCAGCGTTTCTCTAGCTTGCATATTAAAAGCACCATCTATTGTTGATGTCTTTCTCTTTTTTAAACCAACACTGATAATTAATTAGCAAGTGTACTAATTCAAATCGGAGTAATAAATAAATTCATCTCCACAGGGACTATTGTGACTTCAATTTAGCAACGGCGTTCATATTTAGGATGCGTAAATGAGGGGGTTGCCTTAGGCAAATAGGTTTTGGTTGCAATTGTGAGTAAATAACTGAAAAATAAAAGTTGATTTCAAAATATGATAAAGAGAGGATTAGGTCTTTCGAATCATCTATTCAACGATCATTAGTAATCTGCTTTTAAATCTTATTAGTGTTGATTAGTTCAAGACAATCAACAAAATTAGCTTAGGTCAATCCCTTGACTTAGAGCCCTCTTTTCTAATTATAATTCCCTAATTCCTTAGGTGAACCTATAATCATCAAAGGTTTTTAAGTCCGTTAATCTAAGGTCACAACTTAACAACGTTCCATTCCTAGATTGTCTGATAAGTTGTACAATATAAATAGGTCAAAGGTTATAAGCTAGTGTCAATAGTCAAATAATCTCTAAAATCAGTTATATTGGGTCAGAATCATAAAAGCATTACGGACAATTCATACTGAATAAACTGGATTAACATTCATAAGATTCAGAGTTACAGAATACATGGCAACAAGCTTAGAACAGATTCATCTCAAGACCTAATCACAATTAACTTAGCACTCATGGCTAAAGCACAAATAACTAACTCAAATTTAAGACTCATTACATGAATTGACAAACCGACTATGAGTTTTTGATGGTCTCCCACCTTAGCTCAGATCTCCAGCTCCAAAAGGTCAGTTTCTCCTTTCAAAATTCGAACCTGGCTTCAGAAAATGTTATGGCCTTTATAGGAAAAATTCAGAAACGCACACATCGTGCTCCGATGCTCAGAAATCGTGCTCCGATTTCTTCAATAAATTTAAATTAAAGCCTAACGCGCCTTCAAATCGTAGCCCGATGATAAACCATCATGCTCCGATATTTTACGAACCAAAGTCCTTCAAAACTGCTCCAAATCGTGCTCCGATGCTACAGATTGTGGCACGATTTTTTTGCTCCCAGGAATCATGAAAACTGCTCTTGTGTGGCTCATTACTCACGCAAAATCGTCTGAACTCGACTAAAACAGTATAAAACTTATTAACAAAACGAAATATGACCTAGTGTCATCAAACACCTTCATTGGAAATGGGAGGCAAAGAGACAAATTTTTCTTTTGACTTATCCTCCTTAGATCTAGACTCATCATCTATTTCTTCAATGCTGAAATCTTGGCAGGTGTTATTTTCGAACAAGGCCTAACTCCCTTTTCCCGAAATCTTCAACAAATGTGACCTCACTCTAGTGTATGAACCATTAAAGACTATGTCACAAATATGGCATTTTAAATCAAAGTTGCCACCTCCCGTGCCACCTACACTTTTTAACTTTGTAACATACTCCATAAAAGGTCTTGTTTCATTATGTTGTTCGTTGGCTTCACTAGAATTAGAATACTCATTTCTACACACAAATTTATTACAATATATCAAAATACTATTAATTAGCTATTTAAAAAACAAATACTAGCCACTAGAATCCAAACTCCACCACTTAAAGTTAAAGTTGCTTTCTTTCTTGTACTACTAGTCAATGGTCACATGGTGTAAGAAACTAAAGAATATGTATATAATAATAACAATAGTACAACAAAACCAAGATGTAAACATTACTGAACATATTTTATACCGAGGAAAATAATAGCATAAAGAAATGACAAGTCAAAATAGAAAGGTTAAAGGAGGTCGAATCCATATCCTACCTTCAAAGAGACAAATTTCAGAGTTGAGTGAGTGACTCAGTGTTGTAAGTGTAACTGTTGTTGCTGTCCAGATCCAGAAAAAAGCTCTATCGGAGGCAGAGTGGAAAACAATCAGTTGCTATTCTAGGTTTTTGTTTCTTTTTATATTAAACATTTTTTTGGCTTCCAAATCCAGAAAGAAGCCCACGGTTGTACTGTTTTTTTGGTTAAATCAGTTTTGTTTCTCAGCCGTGTCTCCAAACCGTGTCTTTGCAGTGTCGCTATCATGTCTTTCTACTTGTTTTTTTTTTCGGGACACCGCGACCTGCTTCTAACATGTGTCGTACTGGTGTGTGTCCGACACCGGGACACGCCCACCAACAACAGTGTCCGTGCTTCAGAGACTGCCACTAACGGAAAACTTGATTTTGAACTTGATTCTTATTCCTTCGACAACAGTTACTTGATCTTATCCAATACCAGCTTCCAGTCTTCTATTTGTCAATTCAATGTCTTTCAACTTTCTCAATTCCATTAAGTCCCAGACTTTGTCGAAATAAGTCGCAGATTCTGTCGAAATTTTCTTAACAAACGAAAACTTAACAACTTCCACTATCGAAAATAACATCTTTCTCTTGAAATGACAAGTCAAACTTTGACTGCATTTAATTGGGTTTATCGAAAATGCAGGCTAACAAGTCCCCATGCATGCAACCGCACTGAAGCACACCCTTGTCTTCCTGCACCATACACGTGGCTTCCAACGATTCTATGAAGAGGCACCATATTTCATAGAATCCGTTAGCACCTCCTTCTCCTATATAAGGGTGATTCCGCGTCGCCCTCAAGGTACGATTCATTTCCCACACACTTTTACACATTCAACCTCATTTCCTACACTGACTTGGGCGTTGAAGTGCTAATGTGCCTGCAGACATCCTTCATTCTACCGCGAACCGCACCGTCACTGTTGCCTTCATCCGTCGTTACCGGACAAATCAGAAAGGAAAAAAAATCAAAGCAACACATAATAATTAGGTCATAATCTGACATATTGGAAAATAATTTTAAACATTCATAAATTGGAATTCAAATAATTGTTTAAATTTGAAATCAACAAACACATAGTAGAAGATTGCTCTTTTAAAAAAATTGTGTTTTTATTTTATTAGGGACCTATTTTTACTATGAGAGTCGAGCCTCCATTTTCATAGGGACGACCCTAATGATGACAGATAATGTAAGGAAGGGAAAAGGAAAAGAAAAAGAAAACCAACCAATTAGTGCATCAAGCCAGACATATCAAAGGGTGTTGATGGAGGCCTTTGATTTTCACATAGGATTCTAGCATTCAAGAACAAGTCTCCAAGACGTAAAGATGATGAATTCACCGTGTCTCCTCTCTTAAATTAGGGGTGTTTAAATTAAAACCGATCCAAATTAAAACCGTAAAGCGATAAAAAAGAAAACCGCATAAAACCGAATATTATTGGTTGTGTTTGGATGTCATTTTATGAAAACCACCCGTATTTGATCAGATTTTGGGTTGATTTATCAAAACCGAACCAAATCGAACCGAACCGCATTCATGTATTTTAATGTATATTTCCACTTTTTATAGATATGATTTATTATATTAAGCTATTACTTTTTTCTTTTTAATTCTTTTAATAGTAAATATTAGTTTAATTTAATATATTTTGTTACTATTTCATATGTTTCAAAGATAATCAATTATTGTTATTCCGTACTATTAATTTTTAATAAACCATATGCTATATTTTTTATCAAACCTATTATTTTACCATTTTTTTATAATATTATTCTTAATAAAAAATGTTGCAATTTGTATTTTGGATATAAAAAAACCGATCCAAATTAAACCGCGTTTATTGGATTTTATCGGATTTTTAAATTAGTCATCCAAAATTGAACCGAACCGCATATAATTTTATCTTTTGACTAAATGAGTTTTTCCTCAAAACTTATCTAAACCGCACCGCAAACACCCATACCTCAAAGCAACAAAGAGTAATTCCTAAGGTATGTATTTAAATTCTCAATAAATATTATAAATTTATACAGGTTTCTTTAAGGGTCCGTTTGGTTCGAGAGTTTTGAAGGGGAGGGGAGGAAATATTTTTAATTTGATGTGTTTGGTTTAATTTTTAGAAGGGAAGGGGAGGGGAGATAATCTCTTTAAAATTTTATTACATTGTCAAAATTATCCTTAGATTAATTTAAAATCTCAATATTATCTTTGTAACAACTTTTATTATTATTAGGTTATATTATCTTGTAACAACTTTTATTATTAAGTTATATTATCCTTGTAACAACTTTTATTATTATTAGGTTATATTATCGTTGTAACAACTTTTATTTTCATGTTATCTATCACTCTTATTTGTTATATGTAAAAACAAACATCATCGTATATTTAATTAAGTTTAAGGGTAAAACAATAAATTAATTTTAAAATCCCTCCCCTCCCCATGTGAACCAAACACATTTTTAATTAAAATCTCTCCCATCCCGTTCCCTCCGCTCCCCTTCCCTCTCCTCCCCTCCCCTCCGTTGAACCAAACGGACCCTAAATCTATGTACACTGTTAATTTTGTTTAGAGTTTAAATCTTTGAACTACTTTTGTTTGTGATTTCTAACGCTTAATGTGAATTAAAATAGAAAGAAATATTTTGATGTGACTTAAAATAGAAAGCAATATATGACAAACAAAAAATAGAAAGCAATATTAGAAGCATAGATTTTGTAGGGGATTTAATATATCGTAAGCCAAGCACAGATGTCCATCTTGGTCTGTTTATGTGGAAGGAAAGCTTCAACGAATATATAATATGGATTGTCACATGGCATGAATGACTTCAAGAGACATAATTAATAAATGAAAAATAAGGGAGAATGGATTCTCACACAGGATGTATTGGGTGTGTTATGCATAAGTAGATGTTGTTGTTGATGATCGACGTGCATGACTCTAATAGTCATATTTAATATATGAAAATAGGGACAAATCAATTGTGTATGATTTATTTAATATTCTAAATTGATTTTTATTTTATTTTAATATTTTATTGCTTTGTTTAATTTAAACTTTATGATTAATTAATTTTTTTTTATCCTTTGTTATATTAAAATTCATAAACTTAAGTTTCTAAATTAAAAGTGAACTTAATGTTAGATTACGTTCAAAATTAAATTCTATAAATTTCCAAGATTAATCTCAAGTTTTTTTATTTACAAAAAAAAACTTATTGCATTTCATTCATAATAATAGTAGAGATAAAATATGGAATCCTAATATGAATATGGAAACTAGCATGACGTGAAGCCACCCTAGCAAAGCTATGAGCGACTTCGTTGGCTTCTCTCCAAATAAACCTAACATCAGAGGTTGCTAAATCAGAAGCTAACAGGCGTCTACAGTCATTGATCACTGCGCTAAAATTAGAGACGCCACATTTACTACCATAAAGACTATCCACCACAGTTTTGGAATCAAGTTCAAAGTCCACAATACCCAGTTGCAGATCACAAACCCAATACATTGTTGATAATAAACTTAAAGCCTCACCCAAATCCACATCAAGGAGCGGAGTCATCCATTCAGTTTTGGCTAAAACATAACGACCTTCATCATCTCGAATACACACACCAATGCTGACCCGATTCAAAGCTTGAGAAAAGGACGCATCAACATTACATTTAAACCTGCCGGGACTTGGTTTAATCCACTTCAAATCATTCGGTGTAGTGGGGTGCTGAGGGATAGGATGACGAATAGTCTGAGCATTCCTCCAACTAGTAAGAAGAGAACCTGCACGAGCACAAATAACTTGGGCTGTTTCAGTAACATTGTTCCATACCTTATTGTTTCGATGCTTCCATATACTCCAGAGGGTCACACTGAATACTTGCTTTTGCTGCTGATCCAGGTGTTGTAAGACAGCAAACATATTGGTTGGAAATCTTGCATCAATATCAAAAGCAGCCATCAAAGGGCTCCATAAGCCAATATGCTACCAACATAGCATGCTTTTATTACACATAAAGAACAGATGGGTACTATCCTCACCAAATTCATCACACACTGAACACATATCAATACATTGAACTCCTTTTGATTGCAAGTGGATTCTCGTGGGCAAACAATTACGGCAAGCTCTCCAAAGGAAATTCTTTACCTTCGGGGGAAATTTTAAACTCCAAACACAATTCCAATTACCCGGCACACGGTGTTGTACAACTGCCACATCATGATTCAGAATATCCTTGTAAGCACTTTTAACTGTATAATCACCATCCCCCTCGAACTTCCAAACAAGCACATCGTGAGTCACCGAAGGGAGTAACAGAGTATTAAACATATTTCTAGCAGTAGCATTGTCAAAAAAAGCATTAATTAGCTCCAATATAATGGGTTTTACTTATCTCTTAATGAAATTTCAAATTACTAGAGTAACTTTCCCAATGAGTGAATTCTAACGACTTTTAATTTTTCAAATAAAATTGCACCATCAAGATCATTAGAACTACCATGTTTTAGATAAGTCATTATACATATTTTAATAGTTGAATCAAAATCAAATTTTATGATATTGTGATCTTTAAAGACATTTCACTGTTTTCATATTGCATCCATAATTTATAAACTAATATTAACTATCATTCTTACCATTACATGTTGGATTGATATACGCAGTCCAAACCACTATGCCCTTCAAATGACTCATGCTTGGGGGGCTGTGGACCGATATATTTGGATAAGCCCCAAATTAGACACTTAGACAAAGGTGCCACCTGAGCAGCATGTGGGCACCCCTAATCCCCAGTCTAAATATGAGGGAAAAAAGCTATCATTATATGTTTTCATACATCCTTGTCCATTAAACAAATCCACAAACTTGGTCGAATAGATAAGAACAGAGCCCATGGAGGGATATCCAGAAGTAGGATAAACAAGAAGGACATGCCCTCCCTTTTAGCAACTAGCTCATTGAAGACCCAAAACCCCCTCTGGTTGTTACATAAAAAGGGGACCTAAAACACTATAAATATAGACTCTGAGATCATTCCCAAATCATCACTTTGACTGAATACCAAAAACTAGTGTTCTACTCAGCATCATCGCTACTAGGGTATCTACTATTGTACTCTCTACAAGTACACGTGTTCTGCGAGACAGTTTTTTATGTTGAAATTATTAAAATTTTATTTGCAATGTACTAAGTCTTATGATAGATTAAGTAATCATGCTTTGATTTTTATTAAAATATTTTATTCGCTAGTAGGGTATCATTTCCTCCAATTGTATTAACTTAACACTAGATATCGGATTCTAAACACCCAAACCCGATTGAACCTTCTTGTAACATCCCGCTTATGACTCGAATAATTATCAGTGACGTGACGTCGAATCAGAGATGTTTTAAGAATGGCATTTTGGTAATTACCACTCATGGGTTTTATATATATATATATATGAAAAAAGTCATTATTCTTCTTCATTCTACATTCTTCTTTCTCTCTCTAATCACAATTCTCTCCTTTCTCTCATCCTCCCTCACGCCAACCTCCACCACCTCTCCCAAAATTCATCTTACTTCAGCTCTCTCACTCAATTCTTATGCAAGCTCACTTTTGAGAAGCTAGGAGCAAGAGAAAAGTTAAGGAAAAATCAAGAAAAGAGTAAGAACCAAGCTAGGGTTTTGAGGAAAAAGTTGGCAAGTAAGCAATCAAGCTGTAATCCAAGTTTAAGGTGAGCTCCTTAGGGTTTTAGAACCCACTTTGAGTGAGTTGGGTGTGATTTATGATTTGAGTAAAGTTTAGAGATTTTGTGCCCTAATCCTTTTGCTTGCCAATTCCTTGTGAATTCATGTTTTAATCAGTCAATTTTACATTGGAAATTACTCCTCATGCTGTTGGGAAGCTTGAGTAAGCTTGGATAAGTTAAAATGGTTGAAAATCACGTTTTTTGACCCTTTTCTGTCCTGTCATGGTGGCTCTGCGAAGTTGGACTTTGCTCTGCGAAGTTGAGTCTGAACCACTTCGCCTAGACTTTGCTCTGCGAAGTTTTGCTATGCGAAGTAGACTTTGCTCTGCTAAGTTGACATCATTTGTTTTTTTTACTCTTTTATAAATGTACCAACTGTCCGAGTGCCATGTACAGCATTGAAAACCCTATTTTTCTCAAGGAACACTATTTTAACTCATCCAAAAGGCTTCCAATGGTTGAGATATTATAGGAGCAAGGAATACACAATGTATGGGAAATGCAAGAACAAGGGTTAATTGAATAGGTAAGCCCTAAGAACGACATATGATAACGATATGTCGAATCCTTTGATAGGAAAACAAGATTTAAGGGTATGAGGGTAAGAATTAGATGGATAAATCCATTACTTGTGAGTTGTGAGTTGATAAACTCTTAAGGAAGGCATACGACCTTGATAAGTCAAGAACCTACATTAGGTTAGCAAGATTAGAGAAGTATTCGGTTTAGAATACAAGAGTAATAGGAATGTTTCGATAATCAAAGTTTCAGATAAGTTTATAGTGTTGGTTCTCCAACAATTAATAGGTGGCTTATGAGAACGATAAGCCAAGAATCTTAAGTTATAGGTTAAGTGTTATGTGTTTGATATTATATGATTAATACATCAGATATGTATATGTAAAAGTTAAAGAATTATATGTTAAAGTTAAAGGCGTGTTCAACAGACTCCGGGATTCGCCGAATGGGACTTCTCCGAGAGGGTTGTCCACACGTATATCACAGTCATAGGCATGTTCAACAGACTCCAGGATACGCCGGATGGGACTTCTTTGTGAGGGTTGTCCACATGCAAATTAAAAGAGGAGTCCGGTGTTAGCCTGATATGATAGGAATTTCACCGGGTCATAGGGAGATGTACTTCGGGGTTACTCCACCCGGATGCACTCCGTAAAATGAACTCAGATAATAATGTTTGTTCAACGCTAACATCTAACATAATATGTGTTTATATGAATTATGTTTTATAGTTACAGTTATAGTTATAGGCAGTTTACAGTTATAGTTATAGGCAGTTTACAGTTATAGTTATAGGCAGTTTGCAGTTATAGTTACAGACAGTTTACAGATATAGTCACAGGCAGACTTATAGTCATAGGCAGATTTATATCCTTTGTGGATAAAGATAAGACTTGGCGATCATAGGAAATCCCTAAAATTGCCAAGGTAGGCATGGCGACCCTAGGTTCCCTGAGGTTGCCAACAGTTGGTTGGGTGGAGCTCACTGAGACATTATGTCTCATCCCATTCCTTCTGGTGCAGGTTTACAGGTAAGCCAGATGTTCGTGATGGAGTTCTTCAGAGAGATACTGGATGGAGTACAGTTGCTCGTCGTGTACCAGCTCAGGAGCTTAGTGGACTTTTGTAAAAGTATTGTAATGGTATTGGATTATTTGTACAAACGAGTAAACTTGTATTCATTCAGATATGATGTAATATTATTATTGAAATTTTTAAATGTATCCAGTATCAGTTTAACGCACATGCTAATATTCTAGATTAAATTAGTATGGGTGTTACACTTCTTCTCATCAACTTTCAACCCTATCATTTCTACCACCCGAATCATCAGTCTTCCTCAACGATTAAAGAAAACCCTCACCAACATTAACATCGTTGTAAAGATCTTCATAATCATCATCTTCTTCGGCTCGAAAACCATCATCAGCTACTGTAGATATAACTTCGTTTTGGTGTAACTGATCCATAGGATCTCCTCTCTCACCAGCTTCATCCACTATTAGGGTTTTCCCCCTAAAAAAACGATTTTTGATTTTAGGGTTTGGTGAAAAAGGTGAAATTTGGGATCAAAACGACGTCGTATAAAGGGTTTAAGAGAGATCTAAGAAGAAAAAGAGAGAGAAGCTTGTTGTAGAAGAGAAAAGTCTAACATAAGACAAGAGAAAGGAAAACCTAACATGTGAGAAGTTGTCCACTCATCAAATCTTCTTTGGTTTTTTTAGGTTGCTCATAGTGAAGTTACTAAGTTGTTGTGTGTGAATGTTTTTTCTACGTTTTTTTTAACTTGGTAGTTTAAAAATGGTTCTAGAACAAGTGATTTTTTTAAGGTTTCAATCACTAATGAAAATTTTAAATTGAGTTAATTTATTGAAATTGAGTTATAATTCTTGAATCATTATATTTGAAAAAGAACTTAATGAATCAATTCATTAGAATTTTTGACTTTTATTATAAACATTTTTAACGTTACACACATGAATAGTTTTGCTCTTCAGACATTGTAAAATATTTTACGTTCATAGTGGATGAAAATTAAACTCTTTGAAAAACAAAGTATCTATGGACGTATAATTTAAGGATTTAATTAGATAAATGTTAACATGTACTCTAACGGTAAATGTTAAGGAACACAATACAAGGTATTGACCTTAAATGTCGTGCATTCAACTTTTTTAAAAGTTAAAATATTGACTTTTTAAATGCAAAATTTTTATTTTTGATTTCTTTAACATACGCCTTTATGACAAAATTAAGCACAACCCTTTAATTTATATGCATTGACAATGTAAAGATGATTTATATGACTAGTTAACAGCAACTGCCATATCAACAAAAAAGTTTTATTTTTACCTTAATCGCTTTAAAGTTACAAACATGATTCATTGTGATTGGGAAGGAATCCAAAAAAAAAAATCATAACTCATTTTAATATTCAATAATTATTAAAACTATATAGTCTAAAAATTAAAATTAAAAGTGATAAAGCATGATATTCTCATTATTTTACCCAATTCAAAAAGTCAAATGAACATTCATAAAATAAAACAGAAACACCAATATGGTGTTCAGAGAGTTGGCAAAATAACTCGGGTTCGATTTTTGGAGTCGCCTATTTAAAAGGTAGTAGAGCGGGATAAAAACAAATGTTCTACTTTCAACTTAAGGATTAGTTTCAAAATGACCTAAATCAAGGTAATACCTTACTCCTTAAATTGCCTACTAAGGATCGAAGATGCTAGTTACGATTGGTTAGAGAGAAAAATTAGAAACAGAATCAATTATATAATTAAAAAAACCTGCGTTTTATTCATTAATTTTTAATATAAACAAAAAATATGCCAATCAGAATTAGTATTTATTATTTAGAGTTAGACCAAACACTATATCATACTCCAGTGAGTTTTAATTTTATTGTATTAAGTTTTTTGACAAAATTTTATTGCATAAAGTTAAAATAAAACAAAGAGAGTTGGTTTACACAAAGTTTTCATCTGTGTATTATCGTAAGTATGTCATAATGGAATTGTCCCTTAATGAAGAGGGATATGTCCTGTGATTGGTTGACAATGTAATTTATTTTACGTTGATAATACATGAGTTAAAGTCAAAATTACATCAGTAGTCTCATAATTTAGTTTTAGATAAATATTTCTTCCTTTATCTTTTTTTTTTCTGTCAATTTAGCCCTTTTAGTCGGTATAAATTTGTATATGAATTTTCAAGTTTTAAACGTATGATTTTATTTTTTTATGAGCTCTCAATCTTCAAATATATGTTCCTTCATCCATGTTTGCATATGAATATTAGATTGAAGCGTTGAAATTCATATGCAAACAGACCAAAAGGGTTAATTTGATGGGGGAAAAAGATAAAAGACAAAATCGTTATCTGAAAATAAGTTAAGGAACCACATATATAACTTTGCCTAAATTAAACTAATGATTTATGGGTCAGGATCAAATGACACCATGGTGTCAAAATTAGTTTGACACCAAATCTCATCCATTCATTTCATTTAATCTAAAGGCTTAAATCTACCACCAAATTAATTAACATACATCAAATACTCTCTTTCACCTAATTAAGAAACATATCTATCATCATTAATTCATAATCAAGCATCCATTTTTATTTCCCTAGATTTATTTATTTCTGTCATCAACACATACTCAAACTTTTTTTTAGGGAGCACATACTCAAACTTTTTTCTAAACTTTTTTAGAAATACTCATACTTATGGTTGTTTGAGTCATTATCACCATCGATGATATTCTTTGCCTTTATTTCATACTCATACTTTTTTAATAATTACATAAATTGTATTAAAAAAAGCCAACAAGCTCGGCTAAATTATCAATAGCAGATACCATCAAACCACCCAAATTATTCTTGAATTGTTCATGTTAGTTAGATTATTTTGTCACTCATAGTGTCTTATTTTTTTAGAGGACTCATCGTGTCCCATGTTTAACCGAATTACGATTTATCGTGTTTTTATAAAAATTAAAAAGTTTGTGTCTGTGCCTATGGCCGAAAGAAATAATTTAGGGGGAAATAAAAAGGGTTTGAATCTAAAGAAAATAAAAATGGATTGTTTGATTATGAATTAATGATGACATATATGTTTCTTAATTAGGTGATAGAGAGTATGTGATGTATGTTAATTAATTTGGTGATATATTTAAGCCTTTGGATTAAATGAAATGAATAGATGAGATTTGATGTGAAACTAATTTTGACACCATGGTGTCATTTGATCCTGACCCATGAGTTATTTACATATTGTGCTAATTTTATTTTAAAGAGAATGATGAAAATGGTTCTTTTTCTTCTATTCCACCTCTATGTTTTTTTCTTTCCGGCTTTTCTTTACAACCTCTCTCTATTTCTTTGAGTTCCTCTCTTTTTCAACATCCTTTATCTTCTAATTTTGCTTGTATTTATAGTCCAAATTAATGTCAAGGAGGAGGAAGATACTAATATTGTATGGTTTTGAGATCAAGACATCAAACCAAATTTGTTGTAGTGATAGAAAACCTGTGTTGTTTGGTAAACATAAATGGATAAAAGAAAAAAAAATGAGAAAGTAAGTTGGATTGATGTTGAAGGTGGAATGACCATTTGAGTGACGCATTTACGGTTCACGTATAGTAAACATAAATTGATAAAAGAAAAATGATACTATACGTAAACCCGCAAACGTATCACCCAAATGGTCATTCCACCTTCAACATCCGTCCATCTTACTTTTCCATTTTACTTTTATCTCTTTCTTTTTATCCATTTATGTTTACCAAACAACACAGGTTCTCTATCACCGCAGCAATAGTATTCTAAGTCCCCATTCTTGGATTTTTTTTCCTTATTAAACCAACACCCAGAAGCATAGTATTCATACTTATCACAATTGAAGCAATGTACCTTTTTCTTGTCAAAGAACTTTTTTTTAAGAAGTCAAACTATTCATTTACCAATCATGTGAAGTAATCAGTAATGTTTTTATCATTATTCATTTGCAATAATTCATATTGCCTTCTTAGATTGTAATCAAACCTTCTTCATCTTTACATCACCACCATATGAACAAGTGTGTCATATGCAGCCTTTGAACTATCTGCATCAGCAATATTTTTGATTACCTTGTTCTCTACACATTGACGAATGTAGAATAAGGCCTTGTATTTCTTCTTTGCATTTTTATGCGAATTTCTCGGAGCTTCAGTCAGGTTAGCAGGAAGTGCTTCGACTCCATTTGTGACCACTTCAATAACTTCTTGCACACTGAAAATCACCTTCATTTGAATGATCCATATATATATATCCTAGTTATTTCCATCAAGAACTAGTAGAATTGCTGAGAAATTACCATTTTCGGTCATCGTTAACTCTTAGATTGTCAAGATCGTATAAATTCGATGATACCAATTTATTTGGGATAAATATGATAGATTGAGAGATAAAGGATTGTAATTAAGATAAGAGGATAAAATGTGAAAGACTTGTATTGAGTTTCACTTCATGTAATACATTTATACTACTCCTAAGGCAGTTACTTGTGAAACAAGTACTCTGTTACTCTAACCAACTAATAATAAAAAAACAGAAAAGTTGGTTGCAAACATAAACTAACTAACTACTTCTATTTACACTAAAAACACTTGGTTTGAATTACTAATATCAACAGCTCAGGAGTGGAGGTAGTAGTGCATAGCTTGTTCGTAAACTTATTTCGTCATAGATGTAAAAATAAACATTATATAGGGGACATATCTTGTGTGAATGAAATTTTTATGTGAGAAGAATCATTTATAACCACTGGATCAGAATTCACGATAGAGATTAAAAGCTCATATTTATGTGGTATCTTTTCCAATAAAAAATGCAGCCATGCACATTCAGGTTCATATATATTCCTCTCATGTACCCATCTCCAAAATTCTCTCAACGTGAAATGTCTTGTTCATTTCACAGTTTTCCATTATCGGTGGCCAAAGTGAAGCATCTTTCGTCAAATGTTTGATGAATCATACTTCAAGAAGGTCTATTGTACCATTTTCAATATAGTCATGCATATTGAGTCTAGTATAGTATTTTTTTTTTAGGCAAAAAGGAGTTAAAATAAATAAAAAACGGGATACAGAGACTAGGGGGACATAAAACCTGACCTAGGTACAACCCAAGTGGGTATAAAACATGAAAATACAAATCAAGTGGACCAACCTACTCAATCCTAACAAAACAAAACGGTCCTCACGAGCGCAACCTAGCGAACCCGCGTACGGGATCGAAACCAGATTACAAAAAAAAGGTGAAGAGTGACCGTTCATAGGATCAACCAGGTTCACAATTGGCGAATGGATCGACCACCAACATAGTATCATGATCCACGTACCAACTACCCCCTGAACAACGCAGCAGGCATAAAAGCTCTTTTGAACATAACAGTCCAATCTCAATCGCAAAACTGAGATGGATAAGAAGTACTGGAGAAGAAGTAGCCCTGAAGTCTTGAAGTCTTGAGACCTGCAGATCTCAACAGACCCGGAATATCAGAGAATCAAGCATCAAGCATACATCAATTCAACCGCTTTCAAAGAACACCAAACAACCCTTTCGGGTTAAAATAACCAGACCCTTTCGGGTTTACGCAACCAAACCACCGCATAGCCACATATGATGCCACCACCCAATCTCATAACAAAAACACACAGAAGTACAAAACGAACATGAACAGTAACACAAAACGATGACAAACAAACAACAACGCAGTGTGGAAACTAAAAAACGGTGAAACTCGAGCCTAAACAGGTCTGAAAGGCAAGATCCACCAAGAAGACAGTGAACCAACCCATTTTGAATCTGAAAAGAGCAAGAAGAGACCGGGCAAAAAACCCCATACCCACCAACTCGGCTCCGAACCTTGAATCACCAACCAAAACCAGAAGCTTACCAACAACCATCTTCAAACGAACGACGATGGAGGAGACAAGCGGGATCACCGGATCTTGAAGGAGAAGACAAGGAGCAGAGGATTGGAAACCCATCGGTCAAAAAATAGATCTGAGGAAATGGTGGTGCAGAGGGCCCAACGCCACTCATCGCACCACCCAAAACAAGGATAGTATTGAAAAGGATAAGTTTCAAATATTTATTGGAAGAGATGGTTTATGGTCCTTGGAAATAATTTAAAAGAGACAAGTTAGTATAGTATCTATACCTGATGTAAATCCTCCCTAAATTGTATCTTCTTCCTCAAAACACACAAACCTCTATTGAAGTGTATATTTATTTAGTCTAAAGGAATCAACAACTTTGAGATTGATTGAAATTTATGTTTCATATAAGAGAAATGATATTTGTACAACCCTTGTGAAATTGGAGACCCGGCTCTTATAGTAAAGATAGACCCCTAATTAAAAAAAATTAAAAGAGCAAAAAAAAACTTTATAATGTTTGTTGTTAGAGCTTTGTTATTTTATTCGACAAGTATGGGTCAAAAATTACAAGTGCTCTAAAAAAGTAAGAAAAAAAAGTTATATTATATTTTTATTTGTAAACATGTAGAAAAAAAAATTAAATAAAGAAAAAGAACAAAACTCTTAGGAGTGACTCCAAGGATACCATCACCAAGCTCTACCACTACACCATTGCTTCAACTTTGCAAATATGACAAGGCGAGTAGTATATATTTATATTGCACATGCATTATATTAAAAAAAAAAAATTGGGCCCCCAAATTTTGGAGGCTCAGCTTTATAGAGCTGTTTGCACCTCCCCAAGAACGACCCTGACTTTTGTGACAAGTTTTTCTCTCCTACTCACATTATGTTTTTACTTTCTCTCTCTATTGATTTGGTTTCCGTGTCAATACATACTTTTCTTTGTAAATTTATGGTAGTTCCAAAAGTTGTCATACAAATGGTTGTTCAAATAACAAATCTCTTCGTATAACCTCTTCCATTATGTGAATATTTTCTCTATTGCAAAGTTGGTCAAATCAACGTTACTAACTTGAGAACTGAAGTATCATCAAGCTTTTCATATCCTAAGGAATATCTTTCAAGTGATTCATTCCACGTCTATTCATAAATAAGTGCTATCAAGTTTCTTGCAAAGCAAAATTCATATATCCCAACAATCTAGAAGTGATGAAGGTGCTTAAATGAAGGTTCAAATGTTTGAGGAAGAAGATATATGAATTAACTTATCTCTTTTCAATTACTGTGAAGGATCATGTTGTCTCTTAATTCAATCAAATAATATGTAGGCAATATCATGACACAGTGGACTGACATATTGGAAGAAAACATCACACGACAACAAAAAAAACAATTTTTTTTTATGGAGGTTCAGTTAAGGACTTGAGTGTTCCGGTTTATTTTAATATGAGGTACTAAAATTTGCATTTTTTATTGTGAGGGACCAAAATAAGTCTCAATATTTTTTTAGAGACCAAAATGTGTCCATATTTTATAATTTAGAAATGATATTTCAATGTTATGAGGGTATTGATATGAGTTCCGTCGGTATGAGGGTCCTCTCGTTTTGGACTCAAATAAACAACTCACATATATTGAAATAATTCTCAAAACATATCATTGATAAACTCATATTGAAAAGTAAATAAAAGGGACTGAACCAGTATATAGATTGATGCTTTAATTCAAAAGAATAGCCACGGCCTTGTTGTATTACGATTGGAATGGAAAGGAAAAACAAAACACTTTAGGCGCATCAAGTGGCCAAATGGATCTTGAAGAGGCTCTGATACCATCTTAGAAATCGTGGTTGGGCCTAACACAACCCGACAAAACCGGCTTGTGAGGTGAGGATTGCCCCCACTTATAAACACATTGTCAGACCATCTCGTATCCGATGTGAGACTCTTAACATATGCGAACAATAGTACTAAGGGTATTGATATGAAATAGCAGCAGTAATATCAATTGAAATCAGCAGCAAAAGTAAGAAAGCTGAGAATTGAAATTACAAAATAAGCACTTAAATTGACTAATAAGCTGTTTTAAACTAATGACTTTTCTGGTGAAATTATGCATGCCTCAAAACTGAGTTTCTATGTGTATTTAGAAAACGTTCCAATCCGTGTAGAAAAAGAGTGGAAATTAGTTGGATCAGATTTGAATAGACTAATTTTTTCCTGGAAAAGTTGTTTCTGGGTGCATGACGACCAGACCGTCATTGTTCGTTGACATCCTTCCTTGTTCCTTTGACCTTCAATACTGACGGTGATGCCTCCCGTCATTGTTCTCTCAGTCTCGTCATCAATGCTTTTTCAACCCCTTTCTCCCATTTCCGCTTCTAACACCAAGGTACCTGAAACACAAACAAAACACCAGCAACAACTATGCAAAACATGACAAACTACAAACAAACGAAAATTAAGTCATGTAGACAGTCTATTTTGTGTGTTATCACTAGTCAGAGTCTTCTGATGCTGACGTGTCCTTCAAAGTTTGGATACCGTCAGAGTCTTCAATCCTTCAGATGCTTCCGACCATCAGAGTTCGATCCAAAGCTTCAGCTACTCATAAGTTTCAGATGCTCTTCTATATGTTCATAATTTTGTTCTTTAAGAACCAAAACTTGATTTAATACATAAATTTTAATCTATGGTGCTGCACACTTGAACATATATTAGCATATCCAATCGTTTTTTCATACTTTGTTATTATCAAAACTTAAGAGGCACTATACAAAACTTATTTTGGTTCAACATAGACTTGGTCCATTCTTCCTTGGTTTTGAGCACTAGGAGGGATGTTCTTTTGTTTTGTATTTGGGTTGTTGATGGGATACGTTTTGTTTTTGGTGGTGTTTTGAGTGTTTTTTTTTTTAGTTTTTGATGGGTTTTTTTTTGTACATTTACCATTCATTCATCATTCGTTCTCATTATATATATATATATATATATATATATATATATATATATATATATATATATATATATATATATATATATATAGAATTTTAGTTGCCATTAAAAAAAAGTTGCGGTTCAAGAATGCTAGTCACCTAGTCACCAAGAAGAATATGTTAGTCAATAATGAGGCACATAAATTAAGGAAAAATATGAGTGGTAAAAACCCTTAGGTGGGTCCAAGGAAATTAACAATGAAACCTGGTGCAAAAAAAGCTATCGAGTAGGCCAAATTGCATCAAGGACTTGCGCTTAGTTTTCATTGATTTGGAGAAGTCATATGATAGAGTGTCTAGAGAGATTTTGTGGAAACCCCTGGAGAAAAAATGTGTTTGGATTGCCAGTATTCAAGCTATCCATGATATGTATGAGGGGATCTCGACTAGTGTGAGGACACATGGTGGAGACACCGACGATTTTCCCATAACAATAGGATTGCACCAAGGTTCAACACTAAACCATTATCTTTTCACTTTAGTTTTGGATGCGTTTTGCAACAAGGGGGTCTCGACTAGTGTGAGGACACATGGTGGACACAACCAAGAGTAGGCAACAAGATGAATGCGTTTTGCAGATGATATTGTTCAATTTGGAAAGTCGAAGGAGAAATTAAATGGGAGGTTGAAGATTTGGAGCAAGCCTTAGAAATGTATGACTTCCACTTGAGCAGAAGCAAGCTATGTAATGTAATTTTAGCAAAAGGTGAATTGTTTCTAGTTTAGAGGTAAAAGTTGGAGATCATATCATATTATTAGTTACACGATTTAAATATTTTGGGTCTATATTACAAAACGATGGAGAAATTGAAGGAGATGTAAACAATATGATTCAAGTTGGGTAGTTGAAAGGGAGGATTGCCTCAGGTGTTTCATATGACGCGAAAATACCTCTCAAGTTGAAGGGAAAATTTTATCGGAGCACAGTAAGACCGATGATGGTGTGCAGGACAGAGTGTTGGATGGTAAAGAACCAACGCAAAAATAAATTAAGTGTGGCAGAGATGATGATGACGTGTTGGATGTGTGGTAAGACTAAACAATATAGAATTAGAAATTACAACATTAGAAAGAGTTAGGTAGTACCTATAGTAGAAAATATGGTAGAAACTAGATCAAATAGTAAGGGGAATAGATCAAATAGAGGAGAGTCAAATCACTAGAGGTATGTGAAAACCTAGAAAAACTATAAGAGAAACTATCAAGAATGATATATAGATTAATGAATTAGAGAAATACATGATTTTTGATAGAATACTATGACATTCTTTGATTCATGTAACCGACTCCACTTAGAGGGGTAAAACTTGGTTGTTGTTGTTGAATATGATTTAATTAAGTAAATATCAAAGAGCTATTTATGATTTAATTACTTAAAAAATTAACAAATTAATTACTTTTTTGTTACACAATTAAATGAATTACTTAAAACGATAGCACTATACTATATTAACACTAACAAGTTACAAGGAATAAATGGTTTATCGCTTTGTCTGAGTTAACTTAGTTTGATCGATAAGATCATTACATAATATATGCATGAGTCAAAGTTCAAATTTGAATATTTCACTTATTCCTAAATCATGTTTTACCAAGATGATTAATCTTTTTAACACTCCATTTAAATCCCCAACACAATATCATTTCCCACTCACAAGAGTCACAACAGAACCCCTCCCAACCCAAAAGATAAAAGAAACATGACAATAAAATATTGAATTAAATAACATAAATCTAATCCAAACTTAGTAGTTTCATTTGTTTAATCTCCATATAGAGAATCCAAACAAGACATGTCAGATCGGTCCAATGAGTTCAATTAACGGCTCTTTTACTGGCTATACCATGAGAACCATCGCAACGGTCACATCTCAGTTTCTCAAACGCTCCAAAACTTCCTATATTCTATAAATTTCCAATACCAACATTTCTCAACAGACACATTTATTTTTCCACAACACAAACACGACGACTTAGAATTCTTTCCAACGTCGTTGTTACAATTTTCCGACATACTCACTAACCCATTGTTTCATTCTTCCTCGTACTTTCCAAATCCTCAAAAACTTCAAAAATGAATAAGTTGCTTTCACTCTTCGTATTTTCGATGTTCTTTACAGTTTTGTTTGCACAGAATGCTCCGGCTTCTTCCCCTAAGTCATCGGTTTCGCCTTCGCCCGCGAAACCACCGTCTTCGGTTTCAGTTTCTCCGACAAATTCTCCGGCATCCCCTGCAAAGTCTCCAACTTTATCTCCGCCTTCACAAACTCCGACGATTTCTCCATCTGGGTCTGCGTCTACCCCACCGCCGGCAACAGCCCCACCGGCGAAGTCTCCGGTAGTTCAGCCACCGTCTTCGGTTTCACCGGCAATCAGTCCTTCCAACAATGTGTCTTCCACGCCACCAGTTTCATCGCCGGCGACTTCTCCACCAACTGCAGCGGTGTCTCCGGTGAGTAGTCCGGTCGAGGGTCCATCGGTTTCTTCTCCACCAGAGGCTTCGTCTGCAGGCATTCCTTCGAGTTCGGCTACTCCGGCAGATTCACCGGCGGCGACACTTCCCTCAAGTAAATCCCCTGGAACTTCACCGGCGAGTGGTTCACCGGAGACTTCACAGGGTCCTGCTGCAGATGATTCGGGTTCAAGGTCAAGTTTCGGGGCTCCGGATATTTTGAGCGGTGTGGCTCTTTGGATAGCGTTGTCTTTCTGATGCGTTTTTGTATTTTATGTGATTTTCTTTTTGTGTCGGCATTTTTTAATTATTATATTTTTTATTTCCACATTGATGGATAAATAATTTATTGTTAATTATTTTAACTTTTTAGTTTGAATACCGGTCGTTATTTTTACTTAATTTATTGTTTGGTTTACTCAAAAAAAAACTATTGTTTGGTTTTAATTCATAAATATGGGCTTGGGCAATTCTTTTCTTTTCTTAAACAAAAAAGTTTTTTTTTTTTACAAATAGATAAAAAAGAGTTGACAATGTTTATTATATACTCTCAATCAGTTATAAAAAACAGGAGGATTAAAAAAAAGATAATGTATTTAAATGATATGTATTATTGGTGTAAAATAGTTTTAGACCGCAACTCAATCAAAATCCATTATTTTGTCACATCTCCAACTTTTGTCAGCGTGGTTAGAAGTTAATAATATGAATGAATGAAAATATGAGTATTTTATTTGATGTCCATTAATTAAGTAAAAATAACAACTTTTTTCAATATTTAACTTTTTTTTTCCATTTTTAACTTAACAATGTGACGATTTTGTAGTGCTCCAATGAGTAAATATGGATGATTAATACTACCTATCTCAACCCTTTTCTATTCAAGAGGTTTAGGGTATTGATATCTTTTTCATTTTTCTAAAGACATATATATATATATGACTCCACACACAATATTTTACACTAACATTCAATAAAAGATCAATATTTTTTTCATATGATGTCATCAATTATAAAAATGGAAAAAGCTTAATGGTACGATTGTTGAACGACGAAAAACAACGAATCTCCTGTAACCGCTAGATCATACACAATATCCATTGGATTTTAGCTATGTTTTATTTCTATTTGTTTTAAAAATATAAAAGCACTACCAACGTTTTATCGTGTCCAGGTCGTGCGTAAATGTTTCGCACCATATAGCAAGGCTGTATAAAAATACTCTTACAAAATAGAGTAAAGTGGAGGGATGTGAAATTAAGAGACATATTTTATAATAGCAGCCATTAAATTTGTATTTGTATATGATTACATTACATATACAAAAACATATTAACAAAAACATATTTTAACAAAAACTCTTCTTTTGGCATTACTTCTGCTTCCTTCATCTTCTTTACTCTATTTTTCTTTTGTAATGAGCCCAATCACAGCATATCCATCTCGATGACAGTGAAGAAGCATAATAGCCTTCTCCACAAGTCAAATTATAATTCTTCCTGTTCCCGTTGTAGACGAAGGCTTAAAATTAAGCTATGTTTTGAGTATTACTAGTGAGATTTTAGGAGGTTGAGTAGATCAACTGGTTTGAATTAAAATAATAAACGGAAAAAAAATACAAACATATTAACAACTAACGATCTAACATTTGTTATTAAAAAAAAAGAGATTTTAGAGGATATGTCTTTACATAATACTTCGGACGTCTACAAAATGTGAGATTTTATAAGTATATAGTTTGTTTTTTTTGACATAATAAGTATAGTTTGTTAAAGTTTAAAAGTCATAACTCACAAACATTTATACTTAACTCTAAAGTAAATAAATTAAATTAATAAAAAATTATTTAAATAAAATCAAAAATTATATGAAGAAATATTGCGTATAGTTTACACAACAAAAAAGGGAAAGACATAAATAAAGATCACTTATAAATAGATATTACTTATAATTTACAGAGAAGCGTCCCTCTAACCAAAAAGAGAATAATGATTACATATTAAATTTCTATAGTTCATGGATTAAATTAGAAAGTGATAGTTTATAGATCAATCGATGGTTATTCTTTTATCTTCCAATGGCAATCTATCTTTGATTAAGGAAGTTGGCATGATAATGTTGGGATAACTTAGGGATGAACTTCATTACTAAAATATATGCAAGAATTTTTCTAGGCTTAATTGATCATTCAGTCTCTTAACTTAATTCTTTATTTTTACAATGGTTCCATAACTAAAAAACATCTCAAATTAGTCCCTTATGTATTCTGTCGTTATCTATTTTGGTCCTTTCCGTTAGTTTTTAACTATAAATATCTAAAGTGGGCCAATATTATATGTCGTTTACCATAGACCTTATATTTTAACCATTTGATCTTTTTTCTAAAAAAATAATTGTTGGATCATGCATGTATATTTTATCTAACAATGAATCACCAACAACTAATTTTTTTTTCCTTTCTTCATCTTCTTCCTTCTTCTCCTTCATCATCTTCAACATAATGTTCATATCAATTCAAAAAAAAAAACACACAAGCCCAAAAAAAAAACTTGAATTATCATCATCCCTCTTCTCCTTCTAGTTCCACTAATCCACTTTCACCTCACATTTCTCTTCACTGAAATTTCAACCGCACCTCTTCTTCTTTTGCAAAATCAACCCATAAAATCAATTACATTAATTTTCCTTCAATCCTCCATGCTTAGTTTACTATCACAATTTCCAGGAAAAAAAACCACCATTTTAATATTTTTCTCTCTTCAACCCTTTTCTCTTTGACCCTCTTTGACCCTTATACAAAGATCATTCACATCAATAATATCAGATTTGAATCCGGATTCAGACTTTAAAGGAAAAACTGAAGCGAGAGTATCCAGAACCAACATCGTTTGTTCAACATAGATCTAAAGTGACTCGAAAATTGCAATAGAACGTGTTCGTTTGTGTGGGAGGCGGTGGAGGAGTGGACGATGGTGATTCAATTGATGGTGGTTTTGTCATGGTGAAAATGAGAGAAGGAGAATGAGTGTTGTTGTGTTGCATATGTTTGGAATTGGAAATGGGAGAAGAGAAGGAAGATAACGTGTCTACGTTTCCATTTCTTTTTTTAATTGTAGTTCTTCTTCCATTTTGGGTTGTGTTCTATGCCTTTTCTTTTTCAATGGAGGAAGAAATTGATGAATTGCTATGTTTCAATTTTAGATTTTTTTTAGTGATTGGATTCAATTAATTTGAGATTTTAGTGATTGGTGAATGATTCAATCAATTTTTGCTTTTTATGGGTTTGTTTGTTCAAATTTTTCTGGGTTTATATGAACATAATGTTTAAGATGATGAAGATCAAGAGGAAGAACAGGGAAAGAGAAGAAGAAAAGGAAAAAAATTAGATACCGATGATTCACTGTTATATACAATGGACCTGCAATCAAACAGTTATAAACATATTAAAAATATTAGACATTAAAAAACTAACTGTGAGGACCAAAGTAGATAACAACATATAATACACAAGGGACAAATTTGAGACCATTTTTTAGTTAAGAAACCATTGTGAAATAAAGAATTAAATTAAGGGACAAAATGATTAATTAAACTATTTTTCTAAATGAATCTTTGTAAGCATTACTCCGAAAAAGTTCTTTTTGTTTTTTTCTTTGAGGATGTTCACATGAACTATCAATAATTTTGGGTTGACAACAAAAATTTATAATTTTGATCTTTCTTTCCTAACGTAGTACTCCTCCATTTTTTTTTGATGTTTTAAAACTTTAACTATATTCTAAAATATTTGATGTTTTAGTATATTTAATATTTTTTTCCCAAATTTACCCTTGTTGGAAAACTCATCATAAAACTATTAAAGGAGTTGTGACCTACTGACCTTTGGCTTATCACATGTGAATTAATTATAAATAAAGATATTTTAGTCCAAAACATACAAATATTTCTATGTTTTAATTACTCATTAAGACTTGTGCCAAAGGCTAAAATATCAAAAGATAAAAAGCGGAGGGAGTAACTATTTTTCAGGTTTTTCTGCTGGAATTGGTTTATTTATGTGTTTTCATAAACTATGTTTTGTGTCAAGCTTCTTCAATATTTATTTGAAAAAACTAATCATTGTACATATGAATACAAAACATGAAATATATTTAATTGTTTTTTTGCGAAATGGTTAATAAACTCAAAATATTACGTATATAGACATGTTCGTGCAATAACTAAACAAAAAAGAGCAGACAAATGAAGACAAACGTCCGTCTGCATGCTAGTTCTAAAAAAAATATTGTTTTGGATAAAAAAAAATACATACTCAAAACATATGAGGTTGAGACACATCGTTGGCCCAAAAACTCTATATCGAGCAAAGACCCAATTACGAGACGGCCCAAATACAACATGTACCACACCTCCATCAAGGACACAACCTGTCGCGTGCCCCAACAGTCAAAATCTTAGGATTCCCGGAGATCCATAATACGTCTGACCATTAATACCCTTCAACGTTCAACGGTAACAAAACTCTTCCGCTTGTAACATCCTTTTAACAACTATTTCGACAGCTACACCACAATTGTATAACACGATCCTTGGACCATAGTTCAAGGTACACAACTTCTATCCTTTCAATATCTGTCACTCTTGGCTCTTGCTCTCTAAGTGATTTGAGTGTTTCAGTGTTTGCAGGCATCACCCAACTCACATCTCAACGATTAATGCTCGACAAATGTCATCATTCTGATCACTCCAAATCAAATACCAATCACATCCTAATCATCAAGAATACTAGTGTTAATACATATACTACCAAGTTGATGATTTTAACAAACAATTGGATCCACTAATGAGTCTATAGTATATCTACAAGTTTTATAATCCTCTGCCCCCACATCGATTATATTTATATGTCATTTTCACAAGATCAAAATCAGTTACTCCTATCACAACTATCATTTATAAATTTGAGCACAATATACAACACAAGTTTACAAAAATCAAGATACATACAAAATTTTCCCTTAAAAAAAGTACAAATTTTAAATCTTTATACGGATATTTCTTAGCCAACATACACGGTGAAAGATACGTATACTCTAGTTTTTAATTTGAATGCGTAGAATGGATTTTGCAAGCTTTATCCCAATTGGGTTACCATTGAAAAAAAATGTCCAAATTGGGTTACAAAACATATACTAAAAGCTAAAAAGGAAATTTGAAGTGTCACCAACATATCTTCCACATTCTTGTTTAAGGATTGAAACAAGAAAACTTTCAAAGGTAATAGGCGTCACCTACATTTATTGGTATTTTTAAATTTTTTGAGAGCTACATTTATTGGTTTTTTTTTTTTTGACAGAAGCTACATTTATTGGTTAATGAGGGAACATATACAATGTCACATTCACCAAATTAAATTGAGATACCGTTTACCAATTTGATTAAGAAATATTGTAGTTGGCCTTTACCAATAACATGATTCAACAATTCATCACCAACAAAAACCACACGCGTGAGAAATTTTCACTTGAACTTCACTTACAACTTTTCTAACCTCAAACCATACAAGAAGTATGACTAATGACTAAAAATGTCTATATAATAATCTCAACTTCATTATTCAACTTCATTATTCAACTTCATCCTTTTCAATTGCTTAACCACAAAAACACTTAAACATGGGAACCTACATAGAAAATTTTGTAGAAGAGAATGAACACATTTTTCGTAGCCAATATTCGCCGGTTCCGGTACCTGAAAATGTAACGTTGCCGGAATTTGTGCTCCAAAATGCTGAATTGTATGGTGATAAGGTTGCATTTGTGGATGCTGAGAGTGGAAAAGGGGTAACTTATAGTGAGGTTGTGAGGGATATACATAGATTTTCAAAGGCTTTAAGATCACTTGGTTTGAGAAAAGGGAATGTTGTGATTGTTGTACTTCCAAATATTGTAGAGTATGCCATTATTGCTTTGGGAATCATGGATTCTGGTTGTGTATTCTCAGGAGCTAATCCAACTTCACATACATCTGAAATTAAGAAACAAGTTGAGTCTGCTGATGCCAAATTAATTGTCACAAATAGCTCAAGCCATGAAAAGGTAACTCCTTCAAAATGATGATGAATCATGTTTTTTCTTATGCCTTTTTGGATACTCTTTGATTTGATACAATGCTGATTTAAATATATTTTATTTTTTACAAATATATCTTTTTTGTTTTTAGTCCTTTAAAAAAAAATTCTGTTTTTAGTCTTTATAAATGTGTCATTTTTTTTGTCCCTAAAAATAAATTTTTACATTGAAAATGATCTAGTTAATACATAAAACATTTGATTTTAATCGCTCTAACATGGGTTTCATAAAGACTAAAATGGATATTACACATATATTATAAGAGTTAATTCTAAAATGAACAAATTTTACGGGGACTAAAAACAAAAAGTAGTATAATTGCAGTGACAAAAATATATTTAAGACTAAAAGTTTACATTTTCTTTCCTTTTTTCCACTTTTAAATTTTAATTACAAAAAAAAAAAAGTGAAAACAAAAGCAAAGTTGTTTACATAGTTCTTGTCTAAATATTTGAAAAAGAGAATCAACGATTTTGTAATTAAAAGTGAAATCATGAAATGAAAATAGAAAATATTTTTTTAAAACAAAAAAATGATATATTTGAAAAGATTAAAACAAAATCATTAAACTACTTTGATTAAATGATATAATTGTAAAGATTAAAATAAGGCATTGAAGTAGCATTTGAAACTTGATGAATTGAAAATGATACAGGTGAAAAGTCTAGGGCTACCTGTTATTGTGCTAGGAGATGACATTGTGGAAGATGCTATGAACTGGAACAAACTTCTTGAAGCAGCAGACAGGGCAGGTGGTGATTTAATGAAGGAACCAATTCACCAAAATGACCTTTGTGCCATGCCATTCTCATCAGGCACAACAGGAATGTCAAAGGGTGTGATGCTTACACATAGGAATCTTGTTGCAAATCTTTGTTCCACACTCTTTGGTGTAACACCAGAAATGATTGGTCAAGTCACCACATTAGGGTTAATTCCCTTTTTTCACATTTATGGCATCACTGGAATATGTTGTGCAACTATTAGGAACAAAGGGAAAGTTGTGGTGATGGGAAAATATGATTTGAAAACATTTTTGAATGCCTTGATTACACATGAGGTCACATTTGCACCTATTGTTCCACCTATTATTCTTGGATTGGTTAAAAATCCTATTGTTGATCAATTTGATCTTAGTAAGCTTAAACTTCAAGCCATTATGACTGCTGCAGCACCACTTGCACCTGAATTACTTACTTCCTTTGAACATAAGTTCCCTGGTGTTCTTGTCCAAGAGGTTATCACTTCATCCTTCTAAAGTATTGTTAGAGTTTGTCAAAATATATATTTTCTGAAACTACTGTTTTTCTAAAGTGCTTTAGGTATAGTATGTGTTTCTAAAGTGCTTGTTTTTTCTTTTGCAGGCATATGGACTAACTGAGCATAGCTGCATCACACTTACATTTGCACAAAAATTATCTGGAAGTACACATAAAAATTCGGTTGGTTTCATCCTTCCAAATTTGGAAGTCAAGTTTATTGATCCTGAAACAGGAAGATCCCTCCCAAGGAACACACCAGGGGAACTTTGTGTGAGAAGCCAATGTGTAATGCAAGGTAATCTATGAGTAAAATTATTTAGGATAATATATTTTTTTAGACTAATGTTAGGGGTTAATTTGTTAGGCGGAGGCAAAAATTATTAACGGCAGGGATCGAACCCCGACCTCAATCTTAATACTTCTTCAACGTCTTAAATAAATACCACTGAATTACATCTTCAGAGAAAACTATATGATAAATGTACTATAAACTCTTTGTTTTTACTAGGGTATTATAAACAAGTGGATGAGACTGCTCAGACTATTGACAAAAATGGATGGCTTCACACTGGTGACATAGGATTCATAGATGATGAAGAAAATGTTTTTATTGTTGATCGTATTAAGGAGTTGATTAAATACAAAGGCTTCCAAGTAAGTTCTTGATGTTACATGTTTATTGTTACATGGAATAAAGCATTATTTGTGGAACATAATTGCAAGGCCTTAGTGTGTGTGTGTGTGTGAAAATAGATGTCAAATTTCTAATGAAATATGGTTAGTTAAGGCCATGCCACATAGGATAAATTTGTACTTAGAGAGTTAACTGAGTCCATACCACGTAGGATGAGCTTGTTACACACTATAACAAACACATTGTGGCATGGATTCAACAACTAACTATACCTGCCTGATAGAGGTCTACTTATTTTCATAATATTATTACTATCTGTTCATAAATCTATATGAGAGTAAAAAAACCAGAAGAAAAAAAAATGAAAATTAAGAACAAATTTGGACAACATGTAACATTCATGCATTACCAATTTATCAAATAAAGGTTAATTTGGTGAAAACTCCCAGATTAATATGCATCTAAAAGTCTAAGGAATCTTCTGCCCAAGTATATGCTAAAATTGGTTTCTGTTTTCTTTTTTGAATGCAGGTTGCTCCTGCAGAGTTAGAGGCTATATTGTTGTCTCATTCCTCAGTTGAAGATGCAGCTGTCGTACCGTAAGTAACCGCGATAATCATTTTTGTTATTCTTTTTTATATTACAATTTCATTGGGATTTAAGATTGAGTTTAATTTTAATATACCGGCAGTGTAAAAGGTTCAACATAACCACAAATCACGACCAATCATATCTGTAATTTTAGAAATAGTTACGAATAAAATCAAACATTTTTATTCGACGGTCTATAGGAATTAAATGTTATAAGATTTCAACTATTTATTGTTCAGATTACCAGATGAAGAGGCAGGGGAAATCCCAGCTGCAAGTGTTGTTTTGAGCAAAGGTGCAAAAGAAAATGAAGAGGACATTATGAACTATGTTGCTTCTAATGCTGCTCATTACAAGAAAGTGAGAGTGGTTCACTTTGTGGAAGCTATACCAAAATCACCTTCTGGTAAAATAATGAGAAGGCTTGTCAAAGAGAAGATGGTGGAAAAGATGAAGGAAAATAATTCCCTAACAAAATCTAACAATTTTTAAAATCATTAGCAAATAAATGTAATGTGCTTTAATGGTTCATATGTCACCATCTAGTTCATGAGTATTAATTTTACATGTTGTTATTTTAGTATATGTTGAAACTAGTGTTTGAGAATAAGATTTGATAATTATATTTGTGTCCTTGTTGGTATGCTTGATTTGTCCTTTTTATGTTTTGTTTTGTCTAACCATTGTGATTCAAATTAAGCTATCAAGCACCTTATAAGTCATTATTAATATTTAGAATATGATTTTAGGTGCAGCAATGAACATTAAAGTTACCATTTGGAGCCAGCTAAAAAATATCAAGAAATGGTATGAAAAAAATAGACATTCTATAGAATTGTTGTGTATATTTCTTAATTGGATTACAGTTATCAATTGTCATTTTCAATATTTTCGGTGAAAGTTCATTTAACAAGTTAAAATAACATTTGATGTGTCGATATAAAATTTGTTATGTATATAAAAATGGACATACTCTAGCTATGTGAGCATTGAAACAATACATAAAGAGCTAGCAAATGTGTACTTTTTTTTTTGTGTGTGACGAAAAGTGTACCAAAGTTATCACGTGTCAAACAAATTGTTTAATTGTGTATCATATTACTGTTTTTTAAGAGAATATATCATATTATTTTTTTTGAAAGAAAAAGAATATATCATATTATTGTTAGGTCATGTGTACCTATACACAAACTAAATAATATTGTTAGGTCATGTATACCTATGTTCGTACACAAACTAAATAATATTGTTAGGTCACGTTCCTTAAAAAAAAAAATATTGTTAGGTCACGTGTACCTATGTTCGTACACAAAATAAATAAAATAGATGGAGTGAATCTCACTTGTGAAATTTATAAGGCTTAAATATGTAAATAGGGTTCGTTTGACTTTAGGTCATTGCTAAAAAAATAAAAATAAAAAAGGTTCTTGTAAAATTTTCTGTCTATTAAAAAGGTCTTTGGTCCCACTTTTTCGTTGAGCTGACATGTTTTAGCCACGTGGCAGTTGCTGATTGTGCAACTTTTGCCACGCGGCAATCCACATAATAAAAATAAATTTGAAAATAAATTTTCGAAAATTAAATTTTTTAAAGAAAAAATTGAAAATTTTATATTAAAACTTTTTCGAAAATACTGACTATTATATTTTCGAAAAATTATAATTTTTTAGATTATATAATTTTAAAAAAGTTTATTTTCAAACACTTGTATCCAGATTTTAAAAAAGTATATAATTTTTTCATATTTCAAAAAGATAAAGAAAATTTGAAAATTATATAATCGAAAAAAATTGCAAATTTATTTTATGATTTTTTAAATTTATTTTTAGATTTTTTTAATTTCAAAAAACAATTTTTAGAATTTAAAAAATGTTTTTTAAATTTTTTATTACGTGGACTGCCACGTGGCAAAAGTTACATAGTTGACAACTGCCACGAGGGCAAAATCATGTCACTTCAGCGTTTTGCTGGGCCCAAAGACTTTTTCAAAAGACTGAAATTTTTGCAAGGGCCTTTTAAATAATTTATTTTTTTGCAAGGACCAAAAACCCTAAACCCTAAACTCTATTAGTAGAGACCATTTGTATATTTAAGTCAATTTATAATGTTGATAATCGCCTCCCTTGTCTATAGTTTATACCCAAATCACTCACACACAAAATATTCCTAACTTAATCAACTAGTTCTTCATCACATATTTAGCGTGTGTTTGGTTGTGCGGTGGAGAGAATTGATTTTGATAGAATTGATTTTGGCTAAAAGTAATTATAACTAAAAGTGATTTGTCTTAGGATATATTCATGTAAAAGTGAGTTTAACTATAAATATATGTGAAAATCAATTCTAGAATCAAGAGCTACAAATCATATCTTCAAGTAGAATCAATTCTGAAGACATAATCAATTATACTCGACAACAATCAAACATGACAGAATTGATTCTACACCTCCAAAATCAATTATGGTGCGAAACCAAACATATACTTAATATCTCTTTTGTCGAAACACACAAGCCATGGTCATGGAGAAAAATGAGAAGAAAATATTGTCGGTGGTACATGTTCTGGCGATCAACGCCCTCCCATAATCAACGGCTAATATTTGGTACTACGTGACAAAGTCGTGCTTGGTCAGCAATCTTTGACGGTGAGGATTAGACCTTTAACTAGAAGGTGCCAATTCATTTTTCCTTTTTAGAACCACACGAAAAGTATACCTTTTCACTTTACAGTGTGTGATTATTGATTCAGTTCGTATGATATGGTTTTAGTATATGCTAATTGCACGTTGCATCACAGTGTGTGATTATGCGATTCCTAATTTATCAAATAGAATATATGCATGTACAAGCAAACAATTTTGAATACAAAACCTATTCCAAGCAAGCAAAATTCAGATAATTTTCAATACGCCATTGCCAGCATTTACCTTCCTTATCAGTATTCTTTATCGCCGTAAACTGTAAACAGCTGTTTGTGAAAAGGAGATTATCTAGTCATAACTAAGAGAACAAGTTCCTAAATGTCTAAATCAATCAATTAGTACTAATTTAATTTTATTCTTTCTCCAAAGAAACAAGAAAGAGACGCTGCTCAAGTCACGTCATATGCTCCCAACGGCTTCCATATTCTTTCATATATTTTTGTATTTCAATAGTGCAATCAACGCTGTTTTAAAAGAGTAGTCATATTTGTATAATTTTTTTGAATAACGATTATGATAATTTTTTTTATTGGTCAAAAATAATAGAGAGAGAAAAAGGAAGATATATTAAGAATATAATATGATGAGAGAGAAGTTGTCAAAAAATTGTTGCAAATGGTTATTCAAATATCATTTCTCATTTTAAAAAGAGTCATACTAACTTGTGCTTTAAAACACATGTTAAGAAACTTAAAAAGAGCAACTTTATATTAGAAAACATAATAATTTATAATAACTTTTAAGAAGTTGAATGCACGACTTTTGATACGTATATTTATATAATGAGTTCTTTAATATGTGCCCTCGAGGGCACAAAGCCACAACTTAACATTTGTCTTTTAAAAAATAAAAACTACCCACGGTATGTTGGTCCAAGTGGTAAGGGATTTAAATTTCGTAAGTATGTGGTTAGGGGTCCAATTTCTGGCTTATGGATGTGAAAAAAATCTTGTTAGAAGGAAGAACTCACCTTGTGTGTCGCATAGGTTCATTGACAGATATTAGTCACTACTAAACGATAATAAAAACTTAGCAACAAATCATATCTTCAAATAGAATCAATTTTGGAGTAAAAACAGTTTCTCAAAAGTAACCAAACATTTCAAAATCAATTCTAAATCTTTAGAATAAATTTTGTCCTCTCTAAAAGTGGTATCAAACATACCATTAATCATTTAAATTTCTAAACATGTAAAATAATTTTTTTTTAATGTAAAATCATATATAATCATCTTATCACCTAATAAACTAATAAAAACAAGTTTGGGAATAACAATGACTAAACTAAAATACATGTTTTTGATTTAAAAAAAAAACTTAGGCAACTTGAGTCATTGACGTTCATTTAGGTCAGGAGAGTACCTCAAGACTCTAAGAGCATTATCTTGGTGACGTTCCTTACACTAACAAAACTTCACATTATTTTAGTGTATATATAAATTAACTTATTACCAACTCAATCAACAATACTTTGTTTTATCTTAGCCCTTCAATTTTTAAAGAAAGAAAATCCTCATAATATGCTATTCAAAATCAACACCTTTTGATAAACTAAAACACTTAAGGATATTTTTGTAGTTTATTTTATAAGAACACCATTTAACATTTCCTTTTTTTATCCCTAAAAAAACATTTTCCATTCTTTTATAGAGTTGACAATTTTGCATGAAATATTTAAAGAAGTTCACAATTTAGCAACGACACATTCTCTTTAAAAGAAATTTAATACAGGTGAAGTTAACTTCTACCCCTATGTCACATGTTAAATAATCTAAAAGTAGAAATTTTTTCTTAAATTTTGTACATTTAATTAATTAAAAGTAAAAAAAATTTAGTTCAAATACATTAATTACAACAAAATATTTCCACTTTTGACTCGTTATCATATGCCTTAAGGACACAAGCATATCACATTTAATAATAACATTAAGAGCATCTACGATGGTAGTTCAATAATAGAGACTCCTTAAATGGATCTCACATGTACACATCATTTAGTTATAATTTTTTAATAAATTTTTTTATTAAGGACTCAATGACTCCAATGACAATACACTAACATGGACTTCAATGAAAAGTACTTGAATAAGTCTCACTAACTTTACATCATTATACAAAGGTAATTGATTTATTAAATTATTAATTACCTCATAAAATATTACATTTTTTTTAAAGTAAGACTAACTTATACATATATTATTACTTCTTTTAAACGTATGATTTGTTATTTGCTTAGAAAAAAGAGAGTCGTGTATAGTTGTTTGTTAGATAATAAGTACATCTCTAACGGAAGAGTTCGTTGTTAAGTAAATGAACCCTATTTCAGATGCTCTAGTCTAACTAATTTGTCTTCAATGGCACAATCCGTAATAATCTCAAACCCCAAACCCCATTCTATTTAACACTTCTATCACTACCTCTGTTGTCTCAACTTCTTCATTTCTCACACTCCACTGTCCACTTCTTACAGATCTCATTCTTTCCAAAATGCATCCCTTTCTCCGACCACCAACAACGGCGGCGTTCACGGCGGCACTACTCATCATCACCACCATACTCACAACCACCACCGCACACAACATAACCCGCATTCTCGCTAAACACCCCGAACTCTCCACCTTCAACCACTACCTAACCCTAACCCACCTCGCTTCACAAATCGACAGCAGAACAACCATCACCGTCTGCGCCGTCGACAACGCCGCCATGGAAGATCTCCTCTCAAAACACCTTTCTATAAACACCATCAAAAACATCCTCTCCCTCCACGTCCTCCTTGACTACTTCGGCGCCAAAAAGCTTCACCAAATCACCAACGGCACAGCTCTCGCTGCCACAATGTACCAAGCCACCGGCACCGCACCTGGCTCATCCGGTTTCGTCAACATTACCGATCTCCGCGGCGGTAAAGTCGGATTCGGCGCTGAAAACAACGACGGAGCCCTAACTGCTTCATACGTCAAATCCGTTGAAGAAATTCCTTACAACATCTCCGTCATTCAAATCAGCGCCGTTCTTCCCTCCGCCGCAGCTGAAGCACCAACACCAGCACCTAGCCAACAAAACCTCACCGTGATAATGTCAAAACACGGTTGTAAAATCTTCGCTGAAACTCTTTCTACTTTTCACGAAGCTTTTAACACTTTCACCGACGCTATCGACGGTGGATTAAGTGTTTTCTGTCCGGCCGATGATGCTTTCAAGGCTTTTCTTCCGAAGTTCAAAAACCTAACCGTGGCCGGTAAAATAGATCTACTTGAATTTCACGGCGTTCCGTTCTATAACTCAATTCCTATGCTGAAATCAAACAATGGAGTTATGCATACACTTGCAACCGAAGGTGCTAGCAAATACGATTTCATCGTTCAGAATGACGGTGAAGAGATCACGTTGAAGACAAAACGTGTGACGGCGAAGATTATTGATACCATTATCGACGAGCAACCGCTTGCGATCTATACTATTTCTAAGGTTCTTCTTCCGGAGGAATTGTTTAAAGGTGAAGCTCCAAGTCCTTCTCCGGCGCCGGCGCCGGCGCCGGAACCAGCTGCAGCGGATGCTCCTGAGCCACCTAAGAAAGGGAAGAAGAAGAAGAAGGTTGCTGATGCACCGGCGGTTGATTCTGATTCTCCGGCGGATTCGCCAGACGACGATGCGGCTGATGATAATGCTGATGATAGTGACGGCGCCGTTAGGTTTAACGGTATCGTTGGTATGGTTTTAGCTTTGGCTTTTGGGTTTCTAATTCTATGAGCTGTGTAACACAAACTTTACAATTTCGTGTTTTTTTTTTTATGTTGTTTGGTAAGAAAATGAAGGGTGTGAATTTTTATTTGATTTTTTATTTTTATTGTATCTGATAAGGTTGTACTAATTTTGGTGATGAAGGGGACTATTAAATGTTAATGTAAACATTTGTTTACTATTCTTCTTCAATTATCTTATGGTTAGTGACTTTACATGATAGTATGATAGATTTTCTACATGCAAAGTGTGATCTTTTGAAACTGAAACAAATTGAGTTCGTGTGCTGTACATTTATTTCTTTCAATAATTGCATGCTCTGTTAACTGTTCTGCGCGTATTTAGGTAGGTGGAATTATGAAATCATACTAATAATGACTCACCAAAGATTCAAATCTATTTGTTGCACTAAATACTGCTATCCAGTCACATTTGCAACTAACTTTTAATAAAAATATGTTTAAATTGTGATTTCTTTTTATTTTCAGCATTTTAAAAAAAAAAAATTGTCTTATATTTAAAGATGAAACTGATGTGTAACATTTATGTTCTTATGTCCTTGATAAGGACAATAGTTGTATCCTTTCACGGTTTCACCGTGTTTGCTGGGTATTTGAGTGAAGCTGGGTTGTTTTCTTGGAAATAATTTTGAATAAATACATTAGGGACTTGTTGGGTTGTTCTCTTCCCAATTCTACGATGTCTCTTAGCTCCTTTTGAAATGGAGCAGTTTAAACATTGCGTCATCCATCCATATGCACCTCCAACAGACAAAGTTCCTGGTTTAATATATTACGTTTTATATCCATTTTATTTCTATTAATAATAGTACAAACATTGCTCTACTGCTAAAGTGTGACTCTATCAAAAGAATTGCGACCTATTTCTCTTTGCAATTTGGTTCTGAAACATTGGAGAATAGATTAGCAAAAATGGTAATAAAATGTGCATTTTAAGAGATTTATGCATTTGTCGCGGGTAGATCAATAATTTGATAATCCGTTGGTTGCTAACAAAGTACTAGTGCATTACATTTCTGTCAAAAAAAAAAAGTAGTGCATTACATGAAGGAAAAAAGTTTGCTGCTCGTTCCTTCTTGATAATCTTGTTAAGATGGACTTTGAGCCTCAATAGGTTAATTGAATAATTGATACTCATTTCAAATTAGGAAATTATTTTTTAAAAAAGTCAAATAGTTTAATTTTCAATGCATTAAATACACAAGTTTTTTTTTATAAAAGTTACCATTTAAAACCCTTAGAGTGTGTTTGGATAGAGAATTTTAATGAGGGAATGTAATTTTTTGGAGTATTTAAATTGACTTTGACTAAATTCTGCTGTTTTGACAAATATTTACTTCATTTTTAAAATTTAAGGCATTTAGATAAGAATTTTTCTCTTGCAAAATTTGAAAGATTTAAAATAACACCTAAATTACCAAAATTTCACAATTCTCTATCATTTTCATCACACTGTTTCTCACACCACTCTCTTCTCTTCTCCCGCGATGCTTCTCTCTCTCTTCACCGTGCATCTTTCTCCTCGCTGCCGCGGTGGTGACTCTCTCTCCTTGCCGCCGTGTGCTTCTCACCTCGCCGCCGTTTGCTTCTCTCTCCTGGCATCATCTTTGCCGTCGTGTTCTTCTCTCAACCTTGCTATACGATTATCCATCATCTTATTCAGATTTCTAGCTCAAGTATGCATATTTTTTTGCTTATAATTGATAGATCTCAGTGTTTGTTGATTTCAAATTTTTTTTATTTAGGTTGTTATAATTGACTTATTTCACTGTTTTTCTAATTTAAGCTATTAGAATTGATGGATTTCACTGTGTAAGCTGTTAGAACTTGTTGATTTCAGAGTTTTTTTTTGGATTTTAAGTTGTTATAATTGACTTATTTCACTGTTTTTCTGATTTAAGCTATTATAATTGATGGATTTCACTGTGTAAGCTGTTAGAACTTGTTGATTTCAGAGTTTTTTTGGATTTTAAGTTGTTATAATTGACTTATTTCACTGTTGTTCTGATTTAAGCTATTAGAATTGATGGATTTCACTGTGTAAGTTGTTAGAACTTGTTGATTTCAGAGTTTTTTGGATTTTAAGTTGTTAGAATTGACTTATTTCACTATGTAAGCTTGTGGTTTGTGTTTGATTGACTTTTTGTTAATGAGTAGATACTGCTCTTGTTTTTTTTGATAGGCTAGTACCATACAAAAAGCTTTTTCTATCAGATTTCAAGTCATATTTTCTTGTGTTTAGATTTCAAGCAGAAATGGACACTAGTATATGTTGGAACAAAATGTATGAACAACTCTCTTTTGGGTTTTGATGATAACAAAGTGTTAAAAAGAAAATTGGTATTGCTAATGCTTTGCTCTAAGTATGCAGAACCATGTCCTTAATGTTTGGTATTTGATACTGGTCATGGAAGAACAAGCTAAGAGCAAGAAAGAAAGCATTGAAGCCTTTGTTGCAAGCATGAAGCAAAACTAGGTCTGAAGCAGCTTCTGAAGATTGAGTCTGAAGACTGCGTCTGAAGGGTGCTTCTGAAGGCTGAGTCTGAAGGTCAACAGAAGTCAACGTCTGAAGGCTGAGTCTGAAGGTCAACAGAAGTCAACGTCTGAAGGCTGAGTCTAAAGGTCAACAAAAGTCAACGTCTGAAGGGAGCGTCTGATGAATAGTGCTTCTGAAGGGTGCGTCTGAAGACCTGAGTCTGAAGACTTACTTTTGATGAACAGTTCCTGAGAAGCTTCTGAAGTCTGACCTGGAAGGAAAAGCAACTGTCACTGTCTGCATTTAATGTCTTCAGACGTTGACTTTTGTTGAACTTCAGACTCAGCCTTCAGATGTTGACTTCTGTTGACCTTAAGACTCTGCCTTCAGAAGCACCCTTCAGACGCAGTCTTCAGACTCAGTCTTCAGAAGCTGCTTCAGACCCAGTTTTGCTTCAGACTTGCAACAAAAGCTTCAATGCTTTCTTTCTTGCTCTTAGCTTGTTATTCCAAAACCAATATTAATTACCAAACATTAAAGACATGGTTCTGCACACTTAGAACAAAGCATTAGCAATACCAATTTTCTTTTTAACACTTTGTTATCATCAAAACCCTAAAGAGAGTTGTTCATACACATTTTGTTGCAACACAAAGCATCGAAACTTCACGGTTAAACCACTTCGCCTTATACCAAAGCTCGTGCTTGTTGGGCTACAGGTCACCAAGAACGTTAAGACTTCGCAAAACAGGGCTCCCATATATTCGAGACGTTAGGCTAACACCCACGAACATGTTGGGCTGTAGCCCTTCATGAACCATAGGCAATCTACTCATCTCTTCAAGCCTAGTGCTCGTTGGGCCGCGAAAATTTCAACACTCTGGCAGTTAATCACTTCATCTTGTTCCAACACTCGTGCTTGTTGGGCTATGGACTACCTGGACACAACGCAAGCAAACTCATATCATCAGATTGTTGGGCTGGCGCCCAAGAACATGTAAAAGTACTTTCCATCAGAGACCATAGACAACCACCTCGCCTCTTCGAGCCTGGTGCTTGTTGGGCTACGAAACGCCAAAACATTACAGTTAATCACTTCGCTCTGTGTCCAAAGCTCGTGCTTGTTGGGCTGTGGACTATCAATCTTATCATTTAGGGCACAAAGCCCTCCAGAAGGGCTTGACGCCCTCAAGAAAGGGTTCAACACCCTCCATAAGGGCCAGAGGGGCCTTAGGCGAGCCCGCCAGGGGGCGCCGCCTTAGAGAGCTTCTAGAAGCCTCTAGAACGCTTCAGATCACTCTAAACGTGGCTTTAGGCCCAAGCTACTTGGGGCCTAAGCCAGGGGAAACAAGCCCAAATAAGGTTATAAATACCCACTTGAGAGACATTCTCAAGGCATGACTAAAACAGACTAAACCCTAACTTCAGATATTGTACTCACTATAAGTATAATGAGATATTATTATTTTTTAGAGAAGTTAATGGGATATTATATTATTATATTTTATTACTAATTAATTTAATACATCTTCATATACCGTGTATTAGGCTGTTGGGTGTATTGTATTACTTTTGTCTTTTTATTAAAATTAAAACGTGCAAGTCTAGTCCCCCAATTACAAGTTCGTCTATTTTCGTTGGAAAATAACTCATTTTTCATTCTCACCATTCATCCAAACATGCACGTAATTATTTTTGGTGGCATTTAGGGTGCACAAATGTTAAATTTGTGTATCATAGACAAATTTTCTTTTGACTATCAGATTAAATGAAGAACACCTTTTTATTATGGTCTCTCAGTATCAAATCTCTCTCACTTTCCTCCCAATAACAAACTTCCCTCCACACACTAGTCACCTATCCCTCCACCACCAACCACCACCACCACCCAATCCGTCCCTCCACCACAATCAATATATGCTTATTCTTAATAACATGAAATCTTGTATGAATGGGTTTATTATAGTAGTTTTGCAACATTTGTTTATAAATAAAACTCAAAATCAAACAAATAGAGAATCAAAGAAAGAATTGAATATATGCGTAGTTCAAGTTGTTTAATGAGTTCAACTCCAAAAATTCAGCATGAAGCTTTTTGCTCTTGAACCACACTGCTTGTGAATCTTAAGTGCTCAAGGACAATCAATTATTTTAAGGAAGTTTCTATGTTAACTGAACACTATACTAAATCATGCCATCATACATAGTTTTTTTTACACAACATTGAAAAAATAGCATAAAAGCGAGATCAAAAACTGTAACACCCATACTAAATTATCTAGAATATTTAGCATGTGTATTAGTCTGATACTTGGTACATTAAAATTTTCAATAATAATAATAAATACATCTGAATGAGTACAAGTTGTCTCGTTAATACATTTATCCAAATATCATCTACAAATACATAAACATATCCTGATAACCTTCTGAGCTTATCCGCGACGAGCAACTGCACTCCATCCAGCGTCTTCCTGGTGAAATATCTTCATGAACATCACTAGCTTACCTGAAAACCTGCACCAGAAGGATTGGGGTGAGACATTACGTCTCAGTGAGCTCCAGCCCAACCTACTATTGGCAACCACGGGGGAAACCTAGGGTCGCCGTGCCTACTCTCGGCAATCTTGGGGATACTTATGATCGCCAAGTCTTATCCTTACCCATAGAGGGCTACCTGACTGTTCCTGCTAAACTGGGTAGTCATGACTGGACTACATCTGCTAATCTAGTGATCAAGGGAAAACCTAGGATCACTGTCTGAGTCTGATACTGAATAGTCATGAGATCTAGACTATATCCTGATAACTGGGTGATCGAGGGGAAACCTAGGATCACCGCCTGATAACTGATTCCTGTCTGATAATTATTCTCTGTCTGATAACATAATAAAATATTAACTGATACATGTCTTTATGTTAGCTGTTAGCGTTGAACAAGCAATATTATCTGAGTTCATTTTACGGAATGCCCCCAGGTGGAGTAACCCCGAAGCACATTCCCCTGATAACCGGTGAAAATTCCTATCATATCAGGCTAACACCGGACTCCTCTTGTCGTCGTGCGGTCATCCTTGCGGAATAACACGGCCCACTGGCGTGAACCTCCTGTGTCCCACTGGCGTGAACAGCAGAAGACATGACTTAATAATAATCTTAACTTACGCGTATACCTCCCGTGTCCCACTGGCGTGAACGACGGAAGACGCGAATTAATATTCTTTAAACTTATGCATGAACCTTTCATGTCCCACTGGCGTGAACGATGAAAATCACGACTTAATAATAATAATCTTAATCTTTACTTTGCATGAACCATTCGTGTCCCACTGGCGTGAACAACGAAGGCCACGGCTTAATGTCTTAATAATTCTTGAATACTTGACCTATAAAAGGTTCTAAACTTGATCATTCGATCATTCTTAACCTTTGTACTTGAAGGTACGTCTAATAATTGCTATAGGCTTTTGCATACTTAATGCGTTTCTTAAGGGAACTAATCTCCCAATACATAACCTATGAGAGGTTCTTAACTTAGAATATGGAATCATTCTCATCGATTCTCGTCTTACGTACTTGTAAGTGTTCCTTTCCTCTACTATACTTTGTGCATAAAATGCATCACTTAGGGAGAACATTCTCCCAATACATAACATATGAACCTATTCCTCATGCTATACAATTATACATTCTCTAAGGATAGGTCTTATATTGCTTATAATGACTCTTAATCATTTCATGTTGTTCCTTGAGTTTGAAGTAATGCTGGATAGCCGAAATGGTGCAAGCTTTGAGAAAGAAAACAAGATGGTGCTGCCACTGTGGGATCGTGACACGATTTGGAAATCGTGTCACGAATTCTTACCCAGAAATCGTGTTGGTTCCTGCCTATAAAATCGTGACACGGTGGTAAAATCGTGACACGATTTTACCTGCAGTTGGACAGCATAAGGCAAGTTTAAAACATGTTTTCCACCATTTTAGGCTCATCCAACATACTCAATCATCATACAGCTTAAGGAAAAGATTTCTAATACATATTAATAGTCCACAACATGTATGATCAAGGAATCACAAGCATAATGAATTTAGGGCACTAAAATTCCAATCTTTCAATCTTGCTCAAAATATTAGAACAAAGCATCAAATTCTCAAGGTGGGTTCTAAAACCCCTAGGGAGCTCACCTTAACTTCAATTGGTGCTATTAATCTCATTCCAAAACCCTAGCTTGATTTCACCTTGATTCTTCCTTGCTCTTCTTATTCCTCTTGTTCTAAACCTCCAAAGCTTAGGCTTGCTTGCAAGACTTCTTACTAGATTTGAATGAAGTTTGGATGAATGTTTGGCAAGGTGAGGGAGGCGTGTGAGATTGAGGGAAGGAGGGAGAGGATGATGAATATGGAAGAGTGTAGAAAATGAGAGAAAAATGGTAAGAAATATCTTACCTCTTTTCCCTTATAATCCTCTCTTTCAAATTATTTACAAATTTGCCATTTCCACTTATTTACCATAATGCCATGCTTGCTTCATAAGTTACTAATACTAATAACTGATACTTGTAAGCGGGATGTTACAAAAACCATTCTGATTCGATCTCGTCGGAATCCTTCAAGTCCGATCTTCCACCACTGGAGCCCGATTCACCGGAATTTCATTCAGCAGTTGGATCGAATTCTCTTTTACCCACAGACCCATTTCACATCCTTCAATTTTTTATTAAATTTTGAAAGGGTAAACGCAATTGATTTTATTTTTTTTTTTCAGGATTTGATTTTAAATATTGAAGTTGGATCACCTTTGTAGCAATTTTCAAATATGCGAAGCCAAGACGATAAGGTTATTGTTCTTCTCTTCATTCATGTGTTTCAACTGTTTTCAAATATGGCGGAGGTGACCATTAGTGTTGTTGAATTTAGTGGTGGTGAAAAGAGCAAGATGATAGAGAAGTTGAAGACAAAGGGAGAAAAATATAATATAGGCAGACTATAATAAAGATCAATGGTCCTCTCTAATCTAATGGTTAAAATTTATTTCCTCTAACTTGTGTATGGTGCACAAATTTAATATTTGTGCACCCTAAATGCCAGACCACGAGGAGAGGGGACAAGATCATGTATTGTTATGTTAATTCACAAATAGTGGTTCTTATTTGAATGTTTAAAGATTGCTAAGTCAATGTTGCGGTAACTGGAGAAAAGATGGTTATTCAATTTTTTCTTATAACAAAGACGACCGAAGCCCAAAAACGAAGGAACCTAAACTGGAATTAAACGAGGGATCAAGATCCTTATTACATCAGCTAACAGCATGTGTGTAAGGTCACTAGGACAAGTCTCATAGTAAACAATTTCTTCAAGGAGAGAACATCTAAGATTGGCTAAAGCATCCACACACTTATTAGCTTCCCAAAAAGAGTGTTTCACCACTACCTCCCAATCCAAATTAACCTGACGTTGGATCTTCAAAACCAAAGAGCTACCTTTCGAGCCGTTACTTGCATTCCTACCAATACTATTAGCAACAACTAAAGAATCCACATTCACCTCCACTGCCCAAAACCCCAACCTTCTAGCATATTGGAGCCCTTCTAACACTCCCCATAATTCAACTACATACGCGCAGCATATTCCAATGCTTTTAGCAAAACCCCCAAGCCATTCACCATTACAACCTCTAATAATACCACCACACCCTGCAACGCCATTATTCTTACAGGCACCGTATTCATCCACCCAACAAAGGCTTCCAACCAACTAAAACCACTTCACGTTGGGTCTTCACAATCACCTTATTAGCCTTCATGGCATCGTGATATTCGCGAACACGCTTCAAAACAAAAGAAGCAGGATATAATGGTCTATGCAAATTATCTTCATGAGTCTCTTTATTTCTCCAATACCACAAACAATAACACGCTATTGTCCAAAAATCGCTCCAATCCACCTCTAAATACCACCCCACTTCATTGCTCATATTAAAATCTAACCACTGTTGAAAATCCCCCACAAAGAAATTATTTCTAGCATTAATATGAACAACATTCAACCAAAAGGCATAACAAGCGGACATTCAACCAATGATTAAACATATGCCAATTCCACATACCATTAATATCTACAAAGTCTGCCACTTTGTAACCCTTTAATTCATTAGGAATTTGAAGATTCATGTTAGCAAGAATAATTCCAACATATCAGACTTTGAGCAGCACTATTTAAGTCTATCTGAGAGCACTAAGGCAGAGAGAAAGAAGAAGAAGCATGTGAACAAAGTGAAGCCTGCTAGCTTTAACTCAGTCGGAATGAGGACTCGTGTCTAAAAGGTACCTCCAAAGCTGCCTTGGCAGCTTCAGAATAGTTGGTTCAATTGCAAAAGAGTAGCTAAGAATATCAATACTTTTGTATAAACTTTCATAGAGAGGGTAGTCTTGTAGCAGTTGTTATGGCCAAGAATGGTTATAATCTGTCTAGCTTTTCTGTACAAGCCACCTCTTTCCTTAGGACCTTTTCTTTCTAGGGATAGATTTTATTTTCACAGGTTATCCACTTTGTGACTCTGTTGTATTGATTCAGACATCTTCTATCTTTTATATTTTAGTGTGTTTTGATAAAAAAAATATCAACGCTGCATTGCATAATTTGCATTCCGTAATAAAAAAACCGATGTAGGGAGAATTGCCACCAAAACTTGAAGTTGCTATTTGTGCCGGTTGCTCTTTTTCCAAATTCCACATCGCAAACTCAAACAATTAAGTTCCTCACATGAAAACCAATATAAAAGAATGAAGATATCGCTCCGACCCAGTCAATCATGCAGTAAGTATAAAGCGAACTATTCTTTCGTCTTTTACTAAATAATACCATATGTGGTGCATTAAGTCGCATATAAACATTTTTTGAAACTACTCTTTTAAGAGTAGTCTACATTTTAGTTTCAATGTTTTATCCTAGATAATTGTAAATGCAATTTTAATTCATAACATAGATTGTTTTGATTGTCAAAGTGTGTCGTTATAAGTCCGTACTAATAAAAAAGAGTTTGTCTAACATGTGTAATATTATACGTGTTAAAGAAACTAAAGTAACAACTTTACATTGAAATAGAACATTTATTTATTAAAAAGTTATATATTAAATATAAAATACATAAGTTCCGATAGAATCTTGCTATTTTAAACTTCTTGACATATGCAAATTTGCACAATATAAAAAAACCTAATAAAAAATTAATAATAGTGAAATTTCTACTCCTGAAATATGCTTCTTTTACAGGGAAAGTGAAATTTCCACTACTCAAATTTCCAGTGGTCCAGTCTGACGTCTGTGTTTACATTTTACAATAAAAGCATTTGGTGGCTTAGCTAACGACAGTGGTGGTTGTTTGTTTCTTCTCCCCTTGTCCCGGTAGTAGAAACTACCCTACTCTCAGGATTCACTATTTTTTTTTTTTTTTTGCTTCACATGCCTGTGGTTGTATATGCAATGACGGGCCATTTTCATGTTTTGCACATAAATACATGTCATATAGGATTATATTTTCCAGTTTTTTCATCTAGGAGAGTCATCAGTAGAATTTTATGTGAAAAGATTTTATGCAGTTAAACTCTCAATATATGTTAATGAGATTCGTAAAAAAAAATTGTATGAGGTGTGAGCTTACTATTGGTAATTATGATGATTTTGAAACCTCGTAGAACAAAGTTCAAATCTTTAGAGACGATAAATGTAAAATGATCATTAATATTATTAATTAATTATAAAACTTTATTAATGGAGGGTTAACTTTCTTAATCAATCCTTAGGTGTAGACATTATTGGGATTTGATTTATGGATCTTTATTCTATTTGGTTTATTCATGGTAAATTGTACTTTTCTTGTTTCTTTTCTTCTTGGTTTCTTGATGATTGTACTATTTTGAATGATATTGGTTCTTGAATGATTGTGTTGGTAGCTATATTAACTCAATTCTAGGGAGAGAAAATAGAAATTAGATGTTGCATTAGAGGTGTTAGATGTTATGTGATGACAAAACATCGTATGATATTTTAGACTATGTTCTTATTTATTTTCTTTCTATTTGAAGACAAATAAGATGTCATTTAGAGGAGTTGTCTATGGTTTGAGGAACATTTTGTATTGTTTTCATTTGAGTCGTTGTAATTCACTTTTATCTATAATCATACAACTTCATAGGTGTTTTTAGTCTTTTTGTTGCTATCATGTAATTCGACAAGTCAAGACACCACACGAAGGATCAAGGGATTTGAAGAATGAAGGTCAATGATTCATAGAAGGTTTGTGAAGAAAATACAAGTTGGAAAAAGTTCATCTCAAGTTTTGAAACCAACTTTCCTTTAGTGACTTGCTCTCTAAGAATGTGAAATATTGTTTCAACGTGTTTGCTTTTCCCATGTGCTATATGATGTTTGGCTAGATTGATGGTAGATTTATTGTCAACCATCAATATCGTAGCTTCTTCTTCTTCTTCTTTGATTTTCAGTTCCAGCATTAGTGAATCAAGTCAAGTAGCTTAACAAACACTCATTGCACCAACAATGTATTTTGACTCAAAAGTAGATAGAGCCACTACTAATTCTTTCTTAGAGCACTAAGAGATTGGTGCCTTGCCTAAGAAGAAACAATATCCTGTACTGCCTTTTTTGTCATCCTTATCTCCACACCAATCTGTATATGAGTAGCCAATTTTGAAGGTGAGAAAAACACAAGATTGAGGGGTTGAATTGTGTTGCCTTTTTCTGGTTCCTTTTTCTGTGTGTTAAAAAGCTGTTCAAAATCTGAGGTATACTGATTCTGATACATAGTCTAAGTGCAGCGGATAAAGTACATAAACACAAAGATAAAGGCAGAGAGAGAGAAGGCAGACACAAAGCAATTTTGTACTGGTTACTCCCACAACACAAGAGTAGTCCAGTCCCTTTGCACTTCCAAGGGATTTCACTATAATCACTCTGGATTACAAATTGCCCAAGGACCCTTCAAAGATGCTTTCTATGCTCAAACACACCTGCTCTAGGACTCTTCCTAAAGACTTCTTTTGCTTAAGCACAACTGCTTAAGACTTTCTTGCTCTAGGACTCTACCTAAAGACTTCCTTGCTCAAGGACAACTCCAAGAGACTTACAAATAGGGGTGGAAATAGGCCAGGCTAGGCCAGACTTTGAAAGGCCTGAGTCTGGTCTACGAAAAAATTTACAAGCCTAAGCTTGGCCTATAGCCTATCATAGGTCGTTTTTCTTGGTCTGGCCTGGCCTATTTAAAAGCCTGGACTGACCTAAAAGCCTACTTTCAGGCCTACTTTACATTGAGACCATCAAATAGTTCATTTGACCTACTAAATAGGCTAAACATGTCATAAAACCTACTTAAAAGCCTATTTCACTGCACGCAAATTTTAACAACATTAAAACCTACTTAAAAGCCTATAAAAACAAAGCCTATTACGGGACTGATAGATGGAGATAAAAATGTTTTTATTTTTAATGTATGCAATTATTTTAATATATAAAACACATTTTAATAGATAGGTATTAATAGACTGACCTATTAGCCTTAACGGGATTTTCTGAAAGCCTAAGCCTGACCTATTT